>JBBBDQ010001661.1:535000-772500 GCA_037127315.1 Ascarosepion bandense | reverse complement strand
TCGATGTTTTGGAGAATTTTCTTTTTTAATCGTATCACCCCGAGCAAGGCGGTAACGCCACTGATGTGCAGGGGGCTACGTAATAGTGAAAAGATTGGAAAAGAGAAAGCCGGAAACCAGATCCTAAACAGGGAACAAGGGATGAGCCTCTTAACCTGTTCAGTAGATATGGGTGGAGTGTGAACCGGGCGATAGATAGATCTATCTACTCCAATTGAAAAAAAAAACAAAGTGAGAAGAGTGGAAAAGAGAAAGCCGGAAACCAAATCCTAAACAGGGAACAAGGGATGAGCCTCTTAACCTGTTCAATAGACATGGGTGGAGTGTGAACCGGGCGATAGATCTATCTACTCCAATTGAAAAAAAAAAACAAAAAAAACAAAGTGAGAAGATTGGAAAAGAGAAAGCCGGAAACCAAATCCCAAACAGGGAACAAGGGATGAGCCTCTTAACCTGTTCAGTAGACATGGGTGGAGTGTGAACCGGGCGATAGATAGATCTATCTACTCCAATTGAAAAAAACAAAAAACAAAGTGAGAAGATTGGAAAAGAGAAAGCCGGAAACCAAATCCCAAACAGGGAACAAGGGATGAGCCTCTTAACCTGTTCAGTAGACATGGGTGGAGTGTGAACCGGGCGATAGATCTATCTACTCCAATTGAAAAAAAATAAAGTGAGAAGAGTGGAAAAGAGAAAGCCGGAAACCAAATCCCAAACAGGGAACAAGTGATGAGCCTCTTAACCTGTTCGTGTGTCTTGGACACGTAATAAGGAAGTAGGCCTTGCAGAATTTGATACTCATAGGGTGGATAAAGAAGAAGAGAGCCAGGGAAAACAGCGTTTAACTTACTTAAGGGGCTTGAACAAATATTTTGCAGAGGGTTTGGGAGAAATAACAGAACAAAATATATTAGGAGCACACAAGGGAAAATGAGATGGAGAGGGCCATCTTCTACAGCTTAAAGAGCCCCGACACTGAAAAAAAGGTTAGCCACAGTGTTGTCCATGACAGGTGGTAATCTCTTCCATCAATTACTCCCGAACCACCGATGGTTACTAATATATCTTCGTCAAGGTCTAAGCACAACGGACTGTCACCTAAAGGGTGTCACCAACGGGCTTTCATGTGACCCTTAAGGCAACATAAGACATCGGTGAATTATTCATCTAAAAAGAGAGAAAATCGTTAAATTAAAACCTCAAAAACGTAACACTGTTCCATAATCACTTGTTTACATCTAACTCTGTCTATACTTGTATATGATCCTGAATAAGTGTACTTATAGTCACATATGTCCGTAAGTGTCTTCATATAACGGAGCTATGTGCGTGTGAAGTCAGTGGATTTTGCAATACAAGATTTTCAAAAGTCAATCTGTTTGTATCCACTTTTCAGCAATTATTCAAAAACTCGTTTTTTTTCTTTCTTTTCTTAACTTCGTTTCTCTAATAGCTTTCACTTTCCGTCATTATTTTTGCTATCGGATGTCTCAAAGATGATGAGTCTTTAGGTCTATATATTTACTCCGCTTTTCTAAATGAAAAGATTTTAAAAACACACGCAACACGATTAAGCAGCCGAGTTTGAAATTTCACTCTCTTTCTAATTCTGGAATTGCATTCCAAAGAACAACGTGTTTATCCATTTATTTATTTATGTACTTATTGTAAATTCCAAAGTAAAAAAAAAAAAAAAATTAAAGAAAATTTAAAACATCTCTAGTTTCATCGATATGCTTCAGAGTTTGGTTTAGTCGTTCGTTCGAATGTTTTCATCGCCATGACCTAGGTTGGTGCATATCGTTATATAGGGTTTTAGCAATTCTCAATAGAACGAGATTTCATAATGAACAAAGCGTAAAAAATACCTCATTATTTTGTTGATATGCCTTCGTCTAAATTAAGCAATTCTGTCAACGTCTATCAAGGGATATTTTAGTTGGGTTTTTTTTAAACAGATGAAAATGTGTGTTTAAGTATTTCAGTCGACAATACGTATTACCTTTATCTATTTTTGGTAATGAGTAAGCAACGACCGTTTTGTATTTTCGGAATAATTCCATTGTAGACTGAAACAGGTAATGAAGCCTAAATATAATTATGTTTTACGCTGATGTAACCAGGAATAAAGTCTTCTAGAAGAATATTTACAACAGTTTCTTCTTTTAATTTACGTCAGTGAATATTAGTAGAAAAAATATATAATTTATTTTACTCCTGTCAGTCCTATTGTACATCTCTTTGGCATATATTCTCACTTCTGTTTCTTCTTTTCACTTTGGCTTCCTCTCTTTATCTTCTTGTTCTCCTCTTTTTTCTCTCTGTTAATTTTCTTGTTTTCACTTTCCTCACTTTTTTCTCTCTCTTTCTCATGTACAGACTTATTTCTCTCAGTCTTTTACCTTTTGTGTTTTTATCGCTTTTTCTCTCTCTCCTTTATCTTCTTTCTTTTCTGTCTTTCTTTCTCTCTCTCTCCCTCTGTCTCCTAGAGTTTATCTGTCTTTCCCCTTCTCTCTCTCTCTCTCTCTCGTTCTCTTATTTTCTGTCTTCCTCGTTTTTGCACTTTCTTTCTCTTTTATTTTCTGTCTCTTCTCCCCTTTCTTTATTAGTTTATCTATTTACCTTCTCTTTTCTCCTTACTTTTATTCTTTTATCTATTTATTTCCTTTTTCTTTCTCTTTGGTCTTTATCCCTAATTTACTTCATATGTATTTCTTTCTTTTCTTTCTCTCTCTCTCTCTCTCTCTCTCTCTCTCTCTCTCACTTTCATTTTCGATTTTCCTCTCTTTCTCTATTTAGATTCTTTCTTTATTAATATGTTTCCCAATTTCTTACTCCGCTGACATCTTAACCTTTTCTATAATAGTCACATTCTTTATCTCTTTGATTATCTTTGGATTTCTTTATTACGCCTTCTTATACTTTTCCGACTCTCTCTCTCTCTCTCTCTCTCTCTCTCTCTCTTTCTCTCTCTCTCTCTCACACATTTTCTGCCTTTCTTTCTTCTATCTTTCTTTTATTTTCTATGTCTTTCTCTCTTTTTCTTTTTTTTTCTTCCCCTCACTGTTATATCCTATACTGTTCGTCTTTCTCACTTTGTCATATCTATTTATCTTCTCTGTTTTTCCCTCTTTATTCTTCTTTATTTCCCCACCTCTCACTCTCTCCTCCAATTTCTTTCTTTGTCCTCACTCTCTTTTACTTGAAACTTTTTTCACTCTTTTTCTTTTCTTTTTTATTCTTTCTGTTTTTCTCTAATCTCTCTCTTTCACTACAATTCTTTTCCTCTCCCTATTCTCTCTCTCTTTCTCTTTCAGTCTTTTTCTCCATCCCGCTCTCTCTCTCTTACAATCACTTTTATCTTCTCTGTCTCTTTTTATTTTTTTTCTGTTTTCGTTCTTTCTGTCTTTCTTTCTTTCTTTCTTTCTTTCTTTCTCATTTTCTCTCGCCCTTGCAATCACTATTATTCTCTATGTCTCATTTTTATTTTTTATTTCTTTCTCTCTCCTTCATTACCTTTAGTTCCCTTCCCATACTTTCCCTTTTTCTTTTTCTTTCTTTCTTTTGTCACTTTTTATTTTCTATTTTTCTCTCTTTCTTTCTCCTTTATTACATTTTCTTCTTTTACTTTTCCTCTATCTTCGCTCTCCCTCCCGCCCCCCTCTCTCTCTCCTTTTCTCTATCTATCTATCTATCTATCTATCTATCTATCTATCTATCTATCTATCTATCTCTTCTTGTCTTTTATCTATCTATCTATCTATCTATCTATCTATCTATCTATCTATCTATCTCTTCTTGTCTTTTATCTATCTATCTATCTATCTATCTATCTATCTATCTATCTATCTATCTCTTCTTGTCTTTTATCTATCTATCTATCTATCTATCTATCTATCTATCTATCTATCTATCTCTTCTTGTCTTTTATCTATCTATCTATCTATCTATCTATCTATCTATCTATCTATCTATCTATCTCTTCTTGTCTTTTATCTATCTATCTATCTATCTATCTATCTATCTATCTCTTCTTGTCTTTTATCTATCTATCTATCTATCTATCTATCTATCTATCTATCTCTTCTTGTCTTTTATCTATCTATCTATCTATCTATCTATCTATCTATCTATCTCTTGTCTTTTATCTATCTATCTATCTATCTATCTCTTCTTGTCTTTATCTATCTATCTATCTATCTATCTATCTATCTATCTATCTATCTATCTCTTCTTGTCTTTTATCTATCTATCTATCTATCTATCTATCTCTTCTTGTCTTTTATCTATCTATCTATCTATCTATCTATCTATCTATCTATCTATCTATCTCTTCTTGTCTTTTATCTATCTATCTATCTATCTATCTATCTATCTATCTATCTATCTATCTATCTCTTGTCTTTTATCTATCTATCTATCTATCTATCTATCTATCTATCTATCTCTTCTTGTCTTTTATCTATCTATCTATCTATCTATCTATCTATCTATCTATCTATCTCTTCTTGTCTTTTATCTATCTATCTATCTATCTATCTATCTATCTATTCTTGTCTTTTATCTATCTATCTATCTATCTATCTATCTATCTATCTATCTATCTATCTATCTATCTCTTCTTGTCTTTTATCTATCTATCTATCTATCTATCTATCTATCTATCTATCTATCTATCTATCTATCTCTTCTTGTCTTTTATCTATCTATCTATCTATCTATCTATCTATCTCTTCTTGTCTTTTATCTATCTATCTATCTATCTATCTATCTATCTATCTCTTCTTGTCTTTTATCTATCTATCTATCTATCTATCTATCTATCTATCCATCTCATGTCTATGGATGTGAATAACATACAATATATTTCTTTCTTAATCGTTTTTCTTCATTAAAATTCTCTGTTGGTGAGTGCTGAAGAAGCAGTTTCTTCTTCTTCTTCTTCTTCTTGTGCCATATCTCTTCAGGATGTAGACAATCATGGCCTTCTACTTGACTCTGTCTCATGTCGCTCTCAAAATCCTTCCTTTTGTTATCTCTCTCAAACACCGTACTGCTATCCATTTGCTCAGACCTATTAAGTAGGTCCCGTACTACTTTTCCCTGTCTCGCTTTCTCTCTGTCCATCCTGTGAGTATTAAATTTTCTACGCCCTTCTTCCTCGTTACATGTCCCAAAAAACCTCATCTGTCTCTTCCTTATATTAAGTATGAGTTTTCTCCTCGTTTCTATCCTCTCCAACACCACATCGGTAGTCACGTGCTCAGTCCATGATATCCTCAGCATCCTGCTGCAAAACCACATTTCTGCTGCCGGAAGCCTCTCCTTCATCCTTTTCTTTGTATCCAATGAGATTTTCCTGTCTCTCTGGTTATCTTTTGAAATGTGTTTTTAGCCATGCGTCTGTGGATTTCAACATCGCCCTTTCCATCCTCTGTCAGCACGCTTCCCAGTTATTTAAATTTATTTACTTGTTCTATTTTAGTTTCTCCGACCTGTAGTTGGTATTTTAGGGTATTCTTTTTGCTGATGACCATACATTACATGGATACAATTTAACAATATTTTCGTGAAACAAGAAGATTGTGTTGCGCCAAAATCATGTAAGTGGTAAAGACCTATGTATCACAAACATATACAATTGAAGTTGTGCCTTAATCTAAATCACAGTTAGTAACAGCAAAACATAGTTACTAATGATGTTTGCATCCAAGGACTGATCGCTTCTTTTAAGAAGTTATACTAACATTAAGACAAGATTTATTCAAGTTAAAAGAAAATCCTAAATGCAGCGATGATTAACTCATAAAAAGGCGTAACTTTTACGAAAATCGTATAATTTAAAATATATATTTTATTGTCATCATTTTATTTTTTATTATTAAAGTTTTTAAGCTAAAAAATACAAATATTTCATTTGAATATACAATATAGAAATCTGGTGATAGATAGATAGATAGATAGATAGATAGATAGATAGATAGATAGATAGATATTTCCCATACTTAATATTTCTTTGTTTTTACTCTTGCTTACTCATGTGTGGCGTCATCAGCTGTGATGCCACATTCGCTTCCACCGTCTTAAATGCACGAGTTTGTTGTTGCTTGGAAATCTTCCATGTAAACAAAAACATGAAATGAAGAAGACAGATAGTAGCTAACCAGCAAAAAAGGGCGAACTATCAATTGAGAACTTTTGTCATCAACCTAACGAGGGCGTAGGGCGCCGAAAATTTGTTCACAAATTCACTGACAGCTAAGAGCTCGACAACAACCGACAAATAAACAATAAACAAAAACAGTTTGTCATTATGGTTTGTCCGTGTTTAAATATAATGTAATTTGACATCTTTGAAAATGGCTGATGTAAGCCGAAAGCTCAGATTAGATTATTAAAAATTATGCATCAATATTGTAATGTCTTTCTTCATTTAATGATAAAGCTATTAAGCTTATCAGAGAATATGAAAAAAATTCACATAAAATAAATAGACAAAACTTGTCTATATTATTTAATGGAACATGCATTAATAAAAAAAATGGTGCCTAAATACACACACACACACACAATATATATATATATATATATATATATATATATATATATATGATAACATATAGATGGATAACATATCAATATAAGAGATAGAGAATATAAAACTTGATATTGAAGTCAACAGCCAGCGCATGTACTTTTTTGACTATTTATATTTTTTGTTAGTGTTATTTATTTTATTGGCTGATATTATTACGTTTGCTTGGGCTTACATATGCTTTGGTGGTTTGTTCATTTGTTTATTCTTTACTGGATTTATTTATTTTACTTATTTTTGTTTATTGATGTTATTTTAATTTATTTTTGTTTATTTTTGTTCAATTTTAGTTTTCGATTATTAAGTAATGTATTACAAATTTGTTTTCGTGAGATGAGTTCTGATCGCTTATGTAGTAGTTCGAATAAAGTTAATAATAACTATTTTTTTCTTCCAGAGTTTACAGTTTTTGGATTTATTGTTGTAGATTTTTCCTTTTTTTTTTCCATGATATTTTTGGTGTAATTTGGATTTTTGTTGTTAATCTCCTAAATATTTTAGAAAGCATTTAATTTTTTGCGTATTTAATATTTGTAATGAATGTTTTTGTGCATAGTCTCTTTGTTTCCAGGGTCCTTCAGTAACGCCTATGCATATTTCCCTTCATTATCTGGTTCCGAGGCGAGAATTATTTCGAGACAATAACCCCTAAAAAAATTCGAAACATAACCGTTACCGCCCACCAAAATAACCGTTCGAACAATACAATAGACTATCCACAATGTATTACTGAGCTTTATGTACAAATAATCGAGGGAAAATCCAACACATTTGGCCTGATTATTGCATATAAGAGTTAAACAAAATGTCGCCACTCTGGGTTGTGATTCAATGCCCATTTATATATATATATTAGGTCAGTCAGTCATTTTTTATTTTACTTTTCGAAGCAGATTTTCTATTTATAAACACGTGTACAATGGAATACATATATATATATATATATATATATATATATATATATATATATATATATATATATATATATAGGATTAATGTAAATAAAATTTGTCACTTAGCTGACGGATATTATAATCATCACTCTATTCTTGAGTTTCGTAGCAGAACCTTTTAGTAGACGTTGAATCCACTCGTCAGGACATTTTTGGATTGCAATTTTTTTAAATAATAACGATTTAGTGAAAGAAGTTTTACAATTTAGCTTATAACTTGGGAGAGAAGGGGTGGATTCATAAGTAAATATAACTAATTCCATTAGAATTAGAACTGGGCTTTCCCATAAACAATTCCTAAAAATTATCCATTACATTAGCAGCATATTCAAACTTACAACTGGTATTATCAGTCAGTCACTCACCTGTATATTGATCCAGCTTGATATTGCTTAATTTTGATGATCGTACAAGAACCGGTGTTTCAAAGTAATTTCATCATATGCCCCTGCATTATAGGTAGTAGATACACTACCAGCGACATATGCAAAGAATAACAACTTCTGTGTGAAATAGCGGTGCATTTTAGGGTGGTGAGTAGTCCTGGGTATTACGGTAAACTGCATCCGGCAGCAACGCCTCTGATTGGGAGGGTGTGACAAGTATGGGACTACCTCTTAATTGCTATTGTTCTCAGGTTCACTCTGACCCGGAGTGGTAGCACCTGTTAGGGTCCTAGCTATGGGCAAATAGTTAACCCCCCAAACTGGGATCAAACACTATGAAAGTATAAAAATATACTTTTATAGAAAAATATACATTTTTTAAGGAAAAATATTTTCAACAATACGTTTTTGAAGAAATATTATTCCCATAACATATTTTTGAAGGAAAAAAATAATTCTCAACAAAACATTTTTGAATACAAAACTAGAAGATATTTTCAGTTTTCTAAAATAAAAAAAGAATAAAAACAAAAAAATTACATGAAAATCTCACTAAATCAACCTTCTCACTATAACCGAACATTAAAAAATGCCTTAAAACCGCACCTTTTGGCATTAAATAATCCACAGAGGTTGATATGCCGTTAAACAAAACTCAAACAATTTAAGGGTGAGAGACATATTGGCAAATCATTCGGTTTATAGTAATTCATTTTGTTATGTCGAATTTGGCAATTACATGCAAGAAGAAAGTATTGTATGATTTGTGGTCAATGCCTATCGGCATCAAACTTAAAATAAAAGCGCAAATTGAAAAAATAGTGACGATATTAAAAAATGCTTTTTCACTATGAAAACATTATCGGAATTAGGGCAATCAATCGAAAATAATCAAGCATGGCATGAAAAGTGGACAATAGATGGATACAAAAAAAGGACCAATCACTGCTCCGGTAAGTGTCACGTTACATTGGCTATATAAGAGAGCCCCGGACAATGACATCAGGTTTACGAATGAACAGAACCAGCGACTTAAAGAGAAATTAGAAATAGCTAAAGAAGTTAGCTGTAGACTGAAATGAGTTCCTTTTCAATAATGACTGAGGGTAAGATACCCTTTTCTGATGAACTATATGTATATTGTAGATTGGGGAAAAAAATGTCTCAATTTCACTATATATATATATATATATATATATATATATATATATATATATATAGTGAAATTGAGACATTTTTTCCCAATCTACAATATATATATATATATATATATATATATATATATATATATATATATATATAGTCCTTTTATAAAAATTTGGCCTTTTACTTCGTATGTATTTGATTACTCTCCCCCATCACCTTTATACTTCCTTCAGGATATTGTGGGGCCATAACCCCGAAATTCTGTGCTTAAATTAAAACTCATGAGAAAGTAAAAATAGCCAAAACGTTAAAAAAAAAAAAAAGTGCCCAGATCGACGTAGTTTCTCAATATTTTCTGGTGCCAAATTTCCTGCGGCGGTAGATCTTTTAATTAACAATTAACATTAATTCATTGATTTTTTTATTGCTTTCATCTTTTTTCCAGGAAGACATATTGAGTTTTTCATGTTTACATAGTTGTATTCATGATACTACTCCACAATTTATTAAATCACTCATTTTTTATCTTCGAAAGTACCCTGCCTTGTTGGAATCGCTGTTAGTCACTCTGATCTTTAAAATTTCAACCGTTCGAAATCTTAAGACAGATACTTTCTTTGGTTCTACTGTCATCAAATGTGCTTCCAGCTTAATAAGAGATTCTGGCTACTGATAACACGAGACTTCAATCGTTTATACTTAATTTTACTGTTTATATCAATCCAAAACGGCCGGCCAGTCTGTTTAATGCGGCATCATAAAGCCGCTAGTCCTATGACTCGACCTTACATTCTCCGGCTGCTATGTGTGAGAGAATGACCTGCTTCTCTCAAACGATATATATATCCATCTGTCCAACGGTTTTGTCTTACGCACGCATATACAAAGTACACTTTTGCCCACAAGTTAAAACTGCTAGGGTCAAACTAACAACTAACCAATCGCAGATTTCTAGTTTGGGTTATGTGAGCTCAATTCTACTTACATTTTTATGTTATTCTGGTATGAAATTGAGTGCAAAGTCTATTCTGGCATAATACAAAAGTATCGTATTATGAGGTTCACGCCAGGAAATAATAGATATCCGAATTCGATTTAACGTCAATAAGCAATCTTTTTTTTTCCACTTTGTATTGGGCATTCTCTATAAAAATAAATGCTTTAACTGTAGGTTTTATATATATATAATTAGTTTTAGGTCATACTTATATTAGACTAGTACACAGTTATATTAAAAAGTGGTTCGTGCATTTATATAGTAGAGCTTTTGAATATTTTTCATTTGAAAATAAGTTATTCCCGCAACCTAGGTATCTTTAGGTATCTTCAGGAGATTTATATTAAATGATTTTCCAACTTTTTTCAAACGTACAACACGGATTTGTATGAACGCGCGACTGGATTTTTTAGACAACTGAAACTTTTGAAAATTAAAGATGAGTTACTCACGAATCATAAAACACTTTCATCCACGTTTGTATGATCCTAAGATTTATCTGTAGGTGTGATTACATCTGGATATTACTTCTGTTCTTTCGTTTAGGTTGAAACCTAAGTTGCAGAAATAACTCATTTCCAAATGAAAAAATATATACAGTACTGTGCAAAAGTATTAGAACAAGTACTATTTTATCTTTTATGAGGCATATTGACAGAACATATACAATTTAATTAAAGTAATTTTATTTGATTTACTCTACAAATGCTTTAACAAGAAAAAATACTTGTTACAAAATAAATTTAATATTTAGTACAATAGCCTTTTGCTTTGATCACAGCCTTCATTCTGTCAAGCATTGACATGACAAGCTTTAAAATGTATTTAATGGTATCTCCTGCCAAGCAGCTTGTATTTGTTCCCAACGTGTGTCTTGCAAAGTAACATTAGATTTATCAATTTTTTATCCAAAATATCCCATAGCTGTTCAATAGAATTGTTTCAAAATAAATTGTTTAATAGAAAATAGGAAAAGCTAAATATAACTTCTTTTTAATACATTTCTTTTACGCCTAGTTTTAAATACTCAATATTTATTATCAATTTACTTGGTTTTTCACCCTGTATTTTAATTTCAATGAGGTTCTTAGGAAAATAACCCCTGTTCCAATACTTTTGCACACTACCGGTAGTGTGCAAAAGTGTTAGGACAGGGGTTATTTTAAACTTTATTTTGATGCCTCATAAAAGATTAAATAGTTCTTTTCCTAATACTTTTGCACATTACTGTATATATATATATATATATATATATATATATATATGTGTGTGTGTGTGTGTGTGTGTGTGTGTGTGTGTGTGTTTAATGGCAGAAAACATAGATGAAGTATAAAAGACGTTAGCCACCTGAAACTTAGTTTTGGGAACTGATATCTAGGAATATCTGTTATGTATGATTTCATTAATTGCTTATAGTGGTAATCGATGCGTGACCAAGTAAACCCCCACAAGGACACACAACTCCCAAACGAACATTTCAGGTATGATGTCAGTGTTGATGATGTCTTTAAATGGCTCACAGTTAACCTACAAGCCACTTTTACATTGAGCACAAACGAACATTTCAGGTATGATGTCAGTGTTGATGATGTCTTTAAATGGCTCACAGTTAACCTACAAGCCATTTTTACATTGAGCACAAGCGAGTATTCCGACAACAACCTGATTATCTGTTTTATATATGTGAAACGAGATGGCCAAACAATAAAAATTTCATCAGTGACGACGAAATGATTATATACACAGGAGGTTGAAATAATAAAATTGGCGTTATACAGGCTAAAGACACAAGGAAATGCATTATGGGATATTTGCAAATGTCTGAAAGAAGTTTAGTAAAATTAAAATGGAAGCCTCTCAGTCTATCGGTAATAGTACAGAAGAAAATATCGAATTCTTCTACTGCATGCTAGATTAGGTTAAGGCACAATGCAAATCATAAGAAATCAGAATTATCATGGGAGATATGAATGGCAGTGTTGGCCAACGGAGAAAAGGTGAAACGGTCGGCAATTTCAGACGAGTACACCGCAATGGCCTTGGTGAGAAATGCGACTAATGGTGCACAGCAAATGACCATAAAATAACCAACACCTGAGTCCAAGGACACCCAAGAAAACTATAGACATGAAGAAGTAAATTTCTGATAGTAAAGTTTTGTAATTTGCTTGAAGCATTGTGTAAAATAGTTGTATTGTATGGGTTATGTCTTGAAGGCTGTCACAATGCGTTGAGTGAAATAAAGGAAGGTAAGGAAGTGTTTGTGTACCTGATATCATCAGACCATAAAGACCCCAACTAGAATACACACACATACACATACCACACAGGCCCCAACTAGACACACTCATACCATTAATGCCCCAACTACAATACACAAACGTACACACACACACACACACACACACACACACACACACACATACAGCAGCTAGAACACATGCACAAACACACGGAAGCACACACACGCGCGCACACACGCACACACACACACGTACAGCAGCAGTGGACAACCCTCAACAACCATTCATAGAGAGATCGTAAAGAAGTTCGGACAGTCAAAAGCTTCTCTGCTATTCTGAAGATGATATTTTAATCTCGAAATATTAATGTTTAATAAATAGGTGATACACAAACACTTCCTTACCTTCGTTTATTTCACTCAACGCATTGTGACAGCCTTCAAGACATAACCCATATAAATTTCTTATGTTACTATCAACACAAGACTCAGACCCTGCAAAGTCTATTCAAAATACTGACTGCGGAAATGGCCACCTACCAGTTGTATGCCAACTAAGGCAATTAAAGAAACCAAACACAGCCCTAAGTCTGCAGTACAACAGACTCGTGAAAGACCCGAACCTGCAGAAAATGTATATGGACAGTGTGAAAAAGAGATACGAAGGACAAATTAGAAACGGAAGCTCAAAACGGGACGCACTAAAAGTAGCTCTAGTGACTTCAGCAAATGACATCATCCCAAAATGAAAAAACACATCGGAAGTAAAACGAGGGGATCACTGAAGAGATTCTTGATATGATGCAAAAGATACAGAAAACAATGCCAAGATATGGAACGGAATACAAGAAACTGCACAAAGAAAATAGTTGCAAATGCAGACAAGCTAAAGAAAGATGGCTCAAGGACAAACGAAGTAGAGTAACTGAGCACAACAAATAAGAGTGATATGCATAAAAAAGGAAGTAACAGAACAAAAGACCTACTCAGCAACAAGAAAAGAATGGGACACTCATACTAGAAAAATACTTCAGTGACGAGATGAGTACATTGGTGATCTCTTTCTCGACAAGAGAGAACAACCAACAATACACAAAAATAAGGATGAACTAGAAATATTAAAAATCGAAGGGGTGTCAGCAATGGGCAAATTGAACAGAAACAAAGAAACAGGACCCGACAGGACTGTAACAGAAATGGTGATGTCCATAAAAGGCTTTGGCGTAGACTGGCTCACAAAAATAATTTAAAAAATCTACAACAGCGGCAATATACCGGGGGATCTAAGCAGATCAATTTTCATAGCACTACCTAAGAAACTAGTCGCAAAATAATGCGAACTCCACGGAGCAATCGGTTTAATGGGCCACATAACAAAACTCATCATCCGAATTCTTTTTTTTTTAATCATTTCACCCCGAGCAAGGCGGAAACGCCACTGATGTGCAGGGGGTTACATAAATGTAAAAAGATTAATTAGAAAAGAGTGAGGAGTACAAACTAGTTAGAAAGGAACAATTGAAAGCTGAGAAAGTAGGTGCGATGACAGATACATAGGTGGAGAGAAAGGGAAGGTTAAACAGGGGAGGGGAGAGAGCTAGAGGCCAGTGGTTAGTAGATGAGCATTGACTTTGCATTTAAATTTCTGGAGGTTGTAGCCGTCAGGAAAGCAAGAATACGGGAGTGAGTTCCACAGGCGGGAAGTGCGAGAGAGGAAGCTGCAGGAGTAGAATTGTCGTCTGCATTTGGCTAACCTGACTGTGAATGGGTGGGACCCAGTTGCCAGTCTGGTTGCACGAGTAAACACCTGTTGAGGAGACATCAGTGATTTAAGCTCATCCGAGCAGAAGCCATGAAAGTATTTATAGAAGAGACAAAGGGAGGCCACATTTCGACGATGAGGAAGTGGCTGCAGTCGAGTCGCCAGATCAGTACCTATCACATTACAGACTCTCCTTTGGAGCTTGTCAAGAACACTGAGGAGAACGGCAGGGGCACCTGACCATAAATGGCAGCAGTACTCCATGCACGGACGGATGGTTGACTTGTATATATGCAGGATGGATTCAGGTGGAAAAAACATCCTGGATCGACATAGCGACCCAATCTTCTTAGCAGTAGATTTTGCTATGGATTCAATATAGTGGTTCCATTTGAGGTCTGAGGACAGGGTAAGTCCGAGGAGGCGTAGTGTATTACTCTCAGGGAGAATCACTTGGTCCATGCTTATGGGAGGTAGAAGAGGTTGCCTGTAATGGTTGACAGACAACAGCTTGGTCTTAGATGAATTGAAGTTGACAAGCCACTTCTTGCCCCAGTTCACCACAGAGTGTAGATCCTGATGAACAAAGTACGCGGTAGAATCAGCCCAGAGATAGAACAAGAACAATGTTGTTTTGTTAAAGATACCAGAACAAAAAAAAATGCGATATGCATGCTTAAAACGCTGTCTGAAAGAGCAATAGAAAAGCAGAAGGAGCTTCATCCGTGTTTTATAGACTACGCGATGGGCATTTAATAAAGTACGCCACAAAGACTTGATAGAGATGCTCGACAACCTCGACATTTTCGGAAAAGACGTTAGGACAATCAAGAATCTACATATCCTGAAAACCGCTTGCGTACGGATAGGGAGTGAATTCAGCAGGTATACAAACATAAAAAGCATTGTAAGACAAGGATATGTTTTCTCACTGGATCTATTCAATTTATACAGCAAAACAATTCTAAGTAAAATAAAATCGTTGCCAGGATTTGTCATTCGCGGCGACAATTTCAACATTGTAAGATACGCAGATAATGTGGTACTGATAGCAGACACTGAAAAGAGAATGCAGAACCTTCTACAGAAGGTAGCAGGGGAAAACAAGAATTGGATCATTTCTTCAATAGTCAAGGCAATTTGGAAAGCATCGCATGACGTATTTAATGTACCTGAGCAGAGGGATGTTGGTGTGAGGATTGATTGGGATATCAGGAAAAGGGTATTAAGAGCTACAAAGGGCGGGAAGATGTGGAGGGCCATGAAAGGAAACGGCACGTAAAAGAGGAAAAATACTGTGTAACATTTGTATATTTTTGTTTTAAATTAAAAAAAACGACAACCATAAATGTAATCAGTTTATCTATACATATAACCATTCTCTCAGGTTGTACTTTTTCTATTGCACTCGAACCTGAAGTATCGTGGACAATCTCCAATGCGTGAGGGAAGGAGGCAATTTATAATCCCAACTGTATGTATGCGTGTGGCGCTTTACGCTCATTGTTACCTTGTGTCAAACCTGTTAATATTTTTAATAGAATAGATTTAAATCAAATTTATCGATGGTATATCATATCATTCGATCAAAAATATTTAATTTCCGTTATTCCATATACGTATTGGGCTTCTAATATCGTCCAGTTGTTAGAAAATTTGTCCTGCAGACAAAATAGTTAATTTAATAAAATCGATTTTCACTTCAGGTAACTGAATCGTGGATTAATGCTAATCTAGACTTATTAAATATGCTCCACTCGTCACTCATTAGAAAATTAGAAAAAACCCCGTTGATTAGTTCAGGGACCTCATGCCAATATTGCAATTCTTGTAGATTCTCTGAATTAGATGTAGTAACTTGACTAAGTATCAATTGCAAGAAGCTAGAATACGTGTTTGTTAGCAAAACGAACAGCAAAACATGTAAATTAAAAATGGCGATAACAAAAGCAAATAAAAATATTCAAATATCCGTGATGTTATTTTTTAACAGAGAAATAAACATGCAGTACCGAAACCCAAAGATGCACTGAGAGAACGAATTTTTTTTTTTTTTTTTGATAATTCCATCCCAAACAAGGTGAGACGGCCACTAGTGCATAGGAGGTTACATTGACTGAAGAGACTGGATACGAATTGTGTCGATGAAATAATAAAATTAGATGGAATTCAAGGAGCAGAAGATGGCAATTGTCTTTGCATTTGCACTTTTTGCCGATTGTTAGGGAAGCGGGGTGCGAGAGAAAAGAAACTATTAGAGTAGAAGAGTCGGTTACATTTAACTATTTCGACGAAAAATAGTAGGGTCTTGATACCAATTGGTATCACGCCTTTCTTTTTTATAATCATGTCACTCAAAACAAAGCAGAACTATCAGTGGGGCGCAAGAGAACAAACAAGGTGAGGAGGATGTCAAAGAAATCGATGTATATCAAGTAGACAGAATACAGCAATTGACGATGCATTTAAACTTTTACATATTGTAGCTATCAGGGAAGCAAATAAATGAAAGGAATTTTCACAGGTAGAAAAGGCGTTAAAAGAAACTGTTAGAGTAGATGATACAGTTGAAATTTAAAAGACACATATTGAGGAAATAGCTTGGACATTTCGATACTCACGAGACATATTGAATGCAAGAGGGACAGAAGAAAACAAATCATGACCTACCCAACGGTCTTTTGTAAATGGATGCAGGAACCGAGTAGTTAACAAAAAATAAAATTTTAATTACAACGAACAGGAAATTATGAAGAGTTAGGATCACTAACGCTTTGAAGGGACAATTTAAGGGTTTATAAAGTGTAGCTTCCCGATTCGCATAGATAACATTGTCTACATGGCAAAGAATCTAAGGGAGACTGGAGACGTTGCAAGGGATTATCTTCCCAGGCACGTTGTAAAACTTTGATTAAGCAACTCAGCTTGAACGGTCTACTTTTAGGGTAAAAAAAAAAAAAAAAAAAAAATAACCAATAAGATTTTCTCTTCTCCATCTGTGGAGGTTTATTGAGTCTGTCGAGGTTTAGATAGGAATGGTGAAGTTCGGGGTGTTGCTTCAAATATATCGACAGGCTGAAGTTTTATGCTGTTTCTGGCCGACATTTTGATTTGATTGAATCTTTATTATTAACTCGTGTAATAGAAGTTGTCTTGACCGGCAAATCTTCTAGATGTTTTCTTTTAATTAATGCGAATGTCTCCGCCAATGGTCTATTCTAGAAGATACTATGTTCCTTATTTAAATAAATGACTTTCCTGTCGTCAATTCCCGACCCGGTATTTCCGTGAATGATACAACAACTTGCTCCAGTCTTAATATTATGTCTTATAGGTTTGATAAAATCAAATGAATTTCGAAAAGGAACATCTATCTTTTTCTATATTTCTGAGATGAGGTGGTGTAATTATTTTACCATATCTACATTGTTCGGATTGTTGTCATCATCTTTGTTGCCATATTCACAACGTTTCGGCCGTTGTACGCTCCGACCTTCTTCAGGTGATTAGAACTTTTAACTAAACTCTTTATTTCGTTCACGGGGGTAGATTGTTCTCATTCCGTTAATCATGCCGCTTCCGGATATCTCAGCTATCTCTATTTAGCTCAACTCTTTTTTTTTTTTTTTTTTTGTTCACCTTTGCTGTGGTGAGGTACTGAACTCACAACTCTGGGTCCAATAACTGGATCCAGCCAACGGTTTTATCCATTGGGTCATATGTCTGAACAATGATATTTACATTGACTGTTGTCCTTGTATTTATTGTCGTATTACGACAGTTCAGCCGTTGTACGCGCCGACCTTCTTCAGGAGACTGGAAATTTGAACCGAATCCTTTATTTCGATAGAGGCAAATAATGTAAAGGAATTCGATCTGTTGTTAAGTGGGGCAAGAAATGGCTTGTTCTTTTTATTACCTTCAGAATAAAACTCTTCTCTTTATTGTTATATTCAAGACGGTGCAGCCGTTGTACGCTTCGACCTTCTTCGGGGAACTGGAAATTTGAATGGAATCTTTTATTTCGATCACCGAGGTAGATTGTTCTCGTACCATGACTCAGGGTACTTAATTATTTCGATCACCGAGGTAGATTGTTCTCGTACCATGACTCAGGGTACTTAATTATTTCGATCACCGAGGTAGATTGTTCTCGTACCATGACTCAGGGTACTTAATTATTTCGATCACCGAGGTAGATTGTTCTCGTACCATGACTCAGGGTACTTAATTATTTCGATCACCGAGGTAGATTGTTCTCGTACCATGACTCAGGGTACTTAATTATTTCGATCACCGAGGTAGATTGTTCTCGTACCATGACTCAGGGTACTTAATTATTTCGATCACCGAGGTAGATTGTTCTCGTACCATGACTCAGGGTACTTAATTATTTCGATCACCGAGGTAGATTGTTCTCGTACCATGACTCAGGGTACTTAATTATTTCGATCACCGAGGTAGATTGTTCTCGTACCATGACTCAGGGTACTTAATTATTTCGATCACCGAGGTAGATTGTTCTCGTACCATGACTCAGGGTACTTAATTATTTCGATCACCGAGGTAGATTGTTCTCGTACCATGACTCAGGGTACTTAATTATTTTGATTTAACTTAACTCTCTAAGTTTTTATTCGCCACTACAACCGCTGAAACGTAGTGAATATGACACTAATGATGTCCGAACAATGTAAATGATATAAACACTTCATCCCAGAAATATAGACAAAAAATGTAAATAAGTTGTTGCTAAATGGGGTGTTGTGTTGTGGAATGACAAGATACATTAAATGTAGATAAACTACTTTATTACCAGAGGGATACAACCAAGAGGTATATAAAATATTTACAGCCTCTCGCAATAACAGGTGTTACTTCACGAAGTCCGTGATAATGACAACTCTCCGTGCTAAACGCACATTGTCTTTTATACATCCGGGCTACCGGATGTCACATAGTACAAGCCACGACTGTTGTATTGTGGAATGACGAGATACACTGAAATGTAGATAAATTACCACAGTGATACTGTTGCGATACAAAGATAAAAGGACGATACAGTGGTCAAGGGACGTGCTAATTATGCTCGTATTTTCTCAACTGGCGATGCTTCCTCTGTCGTACTTTTATTTCGTCTTCGGATTCACACCCAGATTTAATTCTGGACTTCCCATTGGACGATAAACAACATTCACATCGGGTCGCGAAAAGGGTCCGTAAAATGAATTTGATATTTATTTATTTTTGGTTTTCCACCGGAGTATCTGCGTGGAGCCCAAATGCGCAAAGACCAGTTTTGGCTTTTTTAGTAAAAAGCCAGGGCTAGGACCCCCTAGAAATTTTTCTAAAACATTACACCGGCGTGATGTAGCTTCCCTGTGCCTCTTCTACAAGTACTTTCATGGCTTCTGCTCCGATGAGCTTAGATCACTGGTGCCGCCTAAGCACGAATTTACACGAGATACTAGATTAGCAACTAGGTCCCACCCTTTTACAGTTAAACAAATAAGATGTAACCGTAAATTCTACTCCAACAGCTTCTTTTCTCGCGCTTCCCGCCTGTGGAACTCCCTTCCACAAGTCTGCTTTCCCGACAGTTACAATCTCCAGGTGTTTAAATGTAGGGTCAATAGACACCTCCTATCACACTAACTCCCAACTATTCTCACAACACTCTCATCTACCCAACCCTCATTCTCGGTATCCTCACCCGCCTATCACCCACCCTCTGTTATTTCCTATATTTAATCAGCCTTTCTCCACTCTACGTAGCCCCCTGCACAGTAGTGGCAGTGACAAGCCTTGCTCGGGGTGAAACGCTTATAAAAAAAAAAAAATTTAAAATTCTATAGAAAAAATCGATTTACTAAATTTTAAAGTAAGGTTTAATATTCATAATTAGATTAATTATAAAAACTGTCCTTAATACACACATTAAACTTCACCTATTACCTTAAATACAAACACACCTATTACCTATTCACCTATTACCTTAGATACAAACATTCAATCTTTCCTCCTACATAAAATTCTACTTATTACGCACTTACTACATGCTTACCTAATACCTTAAATTTTTAACATTAAAATTTACCTAAATCTTAACGCAAACCATGATCTAATTAAAATTTAAAATTTAATTGAAAAAATCGGTTCCCAAACTGTGATCTAATTAAAATTTAAAGTTTTATTTAAAAAATCAATTTCCTAAATCCAAAATTAAGATTAAATATACAAATTTAGATTAATTGTAAAAACTCTGCTAAAATACAAAAATATTCTGTATTGAATAATCATCCTACCCCTAAACTGTTCCTCTAAGAAATCCTAAAGGATATAGTCTAGTCACAAGATAATAAAAACTTACATTCCAGCTGCTAATGTTAAATCTATCTAGAAATCAAAGACACTCATTAATCAACCATATTCACTACCCACACCACTCTCTTCAAAATTCTAAATGTCAATCCACAGGACTTGTTCCCTTATCACTAACCACCCCCCAACATCCCAC
Source organism: Ascarosepion bandense (assembly GCA_037127315.1). Lineage (NCBI taxonomy): Eukaryota > Metazoa > Mollusca > Cephalopoda > Sepiida > Sepiidae > Ascarosepion > Ascarosepion bandense. The sequence continues at coordinate 751,902 of JBBBDQ010001661.1, read as the reverse complement.
ACACAACTGACCAAGTATAAGAAAAGAAATTAAAAATTAAAAATTTAATAAAAAAAATCGGTTCCCAAACTGTGATCTAATTAAAATTTAAAATTTAATAGGAAAAATCTATTTCCTAAATCCAAAATTAAGATTAAATATACAAATTTACATTAATTATAAAGACTCTGCTTAAATACAAAAATATTCTGCTCAAAATAAGCATCCCACCCACTACCGGCTCTTCTAAGAAATCCAAAGGATATAGTCTAGTCGCAACATAATAAAAACTTACATTCTAACTGCTAATATTAAATCTGTCTAGATATCAAAGACACTCATTAATCAACCATTTTAACTACTAACTGTCTTCAAAATTCTAAATGTCAATCCACGAGACTTGTTCGCTTATCACTAACTCCCACCAACATCCTACACACAACTGACCAAATATAAGAAAAGAGGCTTTCCATTCCTGTCCACACCGCCTGATGATACATTGAAGTTTCATTGTCGAAACAAATGGACCATTTGTAATGGATATATAAAAAAATTATGTACATGTTCTAAAATATAATTTATAATAAATATTCACAGCTCTATATATTATATATCGAGCACTGTTTTAAATTAATATTTTGGACGTTGTAAAAATTCTTCCTTCGTTCTGTATTCACTCGGAGATATATATATATACCAGACTGGTCAGAGAGGGGTCACCTTTCTTGGTTAGCGACCATAAATTCATTATACGCCCACTCACAGGCACATGGACGCGTATCTCCATATAACCCTACATATTAGCACAATCACCTATACTTACTTATATCTACATACACGAATGACCACACTCCCACATATGTACATGCAGTTACATATGATGATCTCTATTTTACTCAAATATTTTTCTTAAGGCCCCCAACAAATGAATTTTAGGGTCTGTTCTTATATTCTTCAGATCAGGGATTACTTTGTTTTGACTGGTCCATTCTGTCTATGTAACAACGCCTCCCTGATTTAGGGGTTTTACTAGTCTTTTAAACTTCTTAAAATCCTGCAACTTGAAATAGAATTCATCACTTGATAAGACACGAATAGTGTTGAAACAAAATGGTTACTTTTGTTATTATATTATAACATATTTATGTTATAAATTCTAAATATGAAATAACTTTTTATTTCAAAACTTCATAGAACATTTTATCAAGAAATAATAAGGATATATAAGTAAATTATATAATTCCAAAATATAAAGTTCAATAAACTTATTTTGATAAAGCTATCAGAATAATTATATAACATTCGAAAAAAATAAATGATCAAAAACATTAGAATGATCAAATAAACCCATAAAATTTAAAAATTATTTTGCATTATAGAAAATTTTCTAGGGTAAGAATATAAAGTCGGGTACTTTACTAAATCACACCGGCTCTTTACTGGCTCTTGCATTGTCAAAATGGCGAAAAGATCTGTGACGTCATTGGAACTTAGAAAACTGATATTCAAGTTACGTAATGAAGATAAACTCTCGATTGGGTATATTTCAAAGAGTGTTGGAAAATCTAAAAATGTTATTCATAGTATTTTAAGAAAACATGAGGAAACTGAGTCATGTGAAGCTATAAAACCACCTGGCAGGCCTAGGATAACTACTGCAATGGAAGACAGATGGATTCGTAAAGAACCAAAAAAGGATAGATTTGCGACATAAACCGCTATCTCTAAAAGAGCTAATGCTAACCTTGGCATTAAAATATCAAGGCACACTGTTTCCCTAAGACTTAATGAAATAAATCTGAACAGTCGAATAGCTTATACGAATCCTTACATCTCTAAAAGGAATCACATGAGTCGATTGAAATTTGCCACTGAACACGTCATATGGACAGAAGAACAGCGAGATTGTGTTCATTTCAGCGATGAGTCAAAGTTTAACCTATTCGGTTGTGACGGGAGAAGGTTCGTTCGAAGCAGTCCTAAGGAACGTTATTTACCTCAGTGCACTAAAAGTAGCGTTAAATTTCGCAGAGGAAGTATGATGGTGTTTAGCATGATTTCAGATGCTGGTACAGGATCTCTTGTTAGGCGATACAGTAAAATTAACTCAACTGTATACAAAGAGATATTGAAGAAACATGTACCTAATTTGAGAACTGTAATTAATCAATCAGCTCTATTTATGCAAGATAACGCGCTATGTCACACAGCGATATCTGTTAAAACATTTCTTTCTAAAGAGCATGTTACTGTTATAGATTGGCGTGTTCAAAGCCCAGACATGAATCCTATTGAGAATATTTGGAAGTTACTTAATGAAAGAGCCAAGGAAATGAAGTCAACAAATGTCGAAGAACTATGGATTAATTTGAAAGGCAATGTGAGAAAATATCCGTTAATGAATGCAAGACATTAATTCGCTCATGTAGCAAAAGATCTCAAGCTGTTATTGAAAGTATTGGTTTACACGTCAAGTACTAATGAAGTATGAACGCTATTTTCATTTAGATATGAGGCGTTTTTTTATAATAGTATGATTTTTTAATCGTTCTGATGCTTTTGATCATCTATTATTTTCGAATGTTATATAATTATTCTTATAACTTTATCAAAATAAGTTTATTGAGCTTTATATTTTGGAATTATATAATTTACCTTTATATCCTTATTTTTCCTTGAAAAATTGTTCTACGAAGCTTTAAAATAAATAGTTATTTCACATTTTGCCTTTTTCCTAACATCGTTCTGATCTTTATGCTCGCTACTGTATGTATATATATATATATATATATATATATATATATATATATATATATATATATATATCAGCATGCAGTGTGGGTATAGAAGAATCCAAAGGAGCATCCTGCACATACAGTGGTAGGACAACTCTGTAAGAGAGCTCTAAATACATATGTATATTAATACATTTAGATATTAATACATTTAGAGCAAATATAAGAAAAATTAAGGCAGACCCGTTATTTCATGGTAAATTGAAAGTATAGGTCTATTTCAGGCGAACCTCTATCAGCTTCCCTCTTTATTGTACAAAGGATTTTACACGAATAAAATTCACAAAGACCTAAAAAACGAATACAAATAACGGTCGCTCCCTTAAAAGAGAAAATTTAAGAGAAAATACATCAGTTCGGCGAACACACACACATATTCATACATAAGCATATAAATACGCAACATATAATACAAGAACACGTGTAGAGCGGATGTCAACAAAAGTTCAAAGATATATTCAGCTTGTCAGTTAGACTGCTGGCTCGTAGATTTGAAACGTAAAGAAAGTGGTTTAGGTAAGAGAGAGAGAGAGCTTTAAAAAGAAAGGGCAAGTATCTTAAATCGTAAACGAAATGAGAAGAAGAAGAAGAAGAAGAAGAAGAAGAAGAAGAAGAAGAAGAAGAAGAAGGGAGAGAGGAATAAATTTGAAATAGAAAGAAAAAATGATAGGAGTAAATGAAAAGATAAAAAATAAATAAATATTATATATTAACAGTGAAAGGATAAGAAATTGAAGTCTAAAAAAAATTTAAAATATATTTAAGAGATAATAGTTAATCTGTTGTGTTCACAAAATCATCACACCACTATATAATCAAAATTATACTAATTATACAATCAACAAAACAAATATAATACAATATAAAATTTTAAAATGTTAAAAATTTTAAAAATTTTAATCTAAAAGTAAGCCTAATTATTCTATTTAAATTTAGTTGTTTAAATTTAATTATTTAGTTTAAAATAAATTTACATATTACTCTTGAAAGGATAAGAAATTGGAATTTTAAAAACCTAAGAAAATTAAACAATTAAAATATACTAGTCAGTCAATTCGCTTTAATCACAATTACCACCGTTAATATATAATACTTATTTATTACCTTTTCATTTTCTCCTGTCATCTTTTCTTTCTATTTTAAATTTATTCCTTTCTTCTTCTTCTTCTTCTTCTTCTTCTTCTTCTTCTTCTTCTTCTTCCCTTTTCTTTTACGATCTAAGATACTTACCTTTTCTTTTTAAATCTCTCTCTCGCTCTCTCTCTCTCTCTCTCACACACACACACACACACACACACACACACACACCCCTTACCCACTTTCTTTACGCTTTTTAAATTTTCTCTTTTATTCGTTTTTTTTTAGGTCTTTGTGAATTTCATTCGTGTAAAATCCTTTGTACAATAAAGATGGAAGCTGATGATGGTTCGCTTGAAATAGGCCATACTCCCGATTTACCATGAAATAACATGTCTGCCTAATTTTTTCTTATATATATAAACATCACAGTTTTCCCGTCTGCACCTTTAGACATTTCAAGGTATGCTGACATTACTATTGAGTTAAACTACTAATAAGTAGTGATAGTCACAACTGATACCTTACCTACGCATATACACCCTTGTGCAAATTAATCCAAACATCTGATTTAGTTTCCTTTCTTTCACCATACGTTCATTTTAGATCCACTAGAGTGATAGGGAGTAATCGATTTCTACTTTTTCTCAGACTAGGTCATTTGCAGTGTTGAGCTCTGATATGATCCTATTTTTGCTGTGTATGATGAAATTTGTTTAGCCTTGAAGTACATTGCGTCATCCTTGATTGCATCTGATTTTTAACCCGTCCAGACACAATTGTGCGAAAGATCCTATGACGACATTATTCGTTTTGTTTCAATCAATTTTCTCAAGAGAGTACAACCCACGAAATATTTTATATCTTTTTAGGGAAAAAAGAAGGGTCTTATATACCATTAAACCTAATAGTTAAAAATATCCTTTATTAAATTAAAAATTATAGTTGGGGACAATATTTCACATTTAGATACGTAAGAAGTGGAAGTTATTTTTGAAAAAAATTGAGAAATAGAAAAATTTCACTTGAAACACAAACGTAATGAACGACTACACAATCTCAATTCTCTTATATGGCAGGGAATGCTGGGTAGTTTCCTCTCTAATGAAGAGAAGACGGAGATGTGGTTTCGCAGAAGGATGCTGAGAATAGCGTGGACGAAAAGGGGAAGTTTTAAGGAAAATTGAAGAAAAGGCACTTATACTCAGAATAATGAGCATATATCATATAAGAAATAGTTAAAATTTCAGAAACACATGATTAAGAAAGACGGCTCGGAGAATTTAATGCTCACATGATATATTGAAGCAAGAGGGACTAAAGGAAACAGTAACGGACTTCTTTAAATAGATAGTAAAAGGCATGACAATGACATGCGGATAGCCATGATCGCCACGTTATGATTGGTTGATTTTTTTTTTAAGGCATACCAACACCTCTATGGATTATTTAATGACGAAATCTAAATATTTTGTATGCAATTTTATGCTTTCAACTACTGATGTTTTGTGCGTTATTTCATATTTACAGAGTAAACATGTTTTTTAGATATATACTTTGCATGTTGGGGGCAGTGGATATCGGCTCCGAAACCAGAAATTGCTGAGCCGAGTTCGAATTTCAGTTGAATTCATTGCATTCACTTACACGCAAATACCTTGAGAAAGGTATTAATCCTTCACTTCTCTTCAGTTATGAGTTAAATAACAGGACAGAGTGGATTTTATAGCCTTGGCTGGCAACCAGTCTACCGCAGAAAGCAATGGCAACCTACAGCGGGAAAATCTTCTTCCCAGTCAGTCATGTCTCTTTCGAAACATGATCGCCCAAGCGATTTCACATATGGCACTGAATGATTTTGTAGATGATAAGTTGGTAATTTCACTACAAAAACTTATGTTTAGTATATTATTTTAAATTTTACTATGGCAGCAGAGGTCGAATCGTCCCGCCAGTAAAATTTCTTTTTTGTCTTTTTTGTCACAGAATATAACACTCGGCCCAAATTCATTTTGAAGGCGCCACTGAAATTTTACCTGTTAAAACCACGCTTAAAGTCAAGATTTGGCGCTTTCCAAATTTCATTCGTTCGTTTCGTTTGAAAGATGGGTTTCATTGACTGATTTTGTTTAGCGACATATCAACACCTGTATGGATTATTTAATATTAAAATCTTAATGTGTTTTATACTTTAGAGCTACAGATATTTTAAAGGCACTTTTATGCTTTTATCTACAGATATTTTGCACATCAAAGTTATTTTTATAGTAAAAATATCTAAAAAAAAAATATACACTTATCTTGAAAGTATAATTTCAAGATAAACGTATATTTTTTAGATAGTTTTTCTATAAAACTAACTTTTCTATTTTTGTTTAACAAGTACTAACAACCCAGGTTAGAGCGGACCTGGAAACAATACAAGTTAAGAGGTGGTTCCACGCTTCTCAAAACATCAAATCTCCCAATTGGAGGTCTTTCTGCCGGATGTAATTTATTGTCACACTCAAAACAGGCTCCGTGTTATGAAAAGACACGGCAGATGAAATAAAAAGATATGCTTGATAATGGTTGGAGTGTCCATCATTCGATTGTAGACTCATCAAACAATATTTTGGGAAGTGGCAGAAATTCAAAGTTTTGTTTATATAGAAATTGGCGAGCTACTAAAAATGATAAACTCGAATCAAGACGTGTTTAAAACGCTCGAATAGTTGGCGCTAAATAAACTTCCTCGGTACGTGCTTTTATTTTTTTTTTTTTTTTTTTTTTTGCCTTAACCACTGGATTTTCCGTCCTGTAGAGTCAGCACTTGTTCTCAGTCCACAAAGAATAAACAATCATCAAATTCAGTCAGATAAGAAGACAGAGAAACATGGCGCCGGCAATTTGCTTCGACAGTGGATAAAAGTGAAATATTTAAAACACAGAGGAAATTGATTCTAATTGAATTCTTTCTACAGAAGAAAGAAAGGAAATCAAAAGGAAAGGACTAGTTAACAGAACGAAAAAAAATACAGAAATACAAAGTGAACTATAGAAGGGAATGAATGAAAATAGAATAAAAATAATACAAGAAAATACGAGATACAGAAAGAAAGAAAGAAAGAAAGAACGTGAAGAAAAAAGCATTTAAAGATATTTTAAAAATATACAATGATGAGGAAGAATGTATAATAGGAAACGTTTTGAAAAAAAACAAACAAAAGAATGATGATTTAAAAAAAAGAACTAAAGCAATATACTGAAAGAAGAAAAGTTCAGAATATCGAAAGAATGAAAGATTAAACATGGTAGTGAAAGAAATATTGAAAATATTTATTGAAAAAATAAATTCATGAATGATTCTAAATAGGAAAATATTCCAAAAATGAAAAAAATGTTGGAAAGAAAGCAGCCATTGAAAGATAGTTTTGTAATTTACTGAAAACACAAAACGATCGACAAAAATAAATTTAAACGAACGAAAAATAAAATTATTAAAATGAATAAATAACAGAGAAAAAATATGAAAGAGGAGAAAAATACAGAAAGATCAAATGAAACAAAATAAAGAAACAAAAAAAAACTAGAAAAAATTCGAAATGAAAAAAAGAATATAAATTATCCAGAAATATAAGGAAAAATATGCCTCGACAAAATACGGATAAAAGAACTCAAATAACGATATTCAAAAGACATTCGAGTAATAAGAAATTAATTAATTTTTTATACTTGAAATAATAGCAATAGTTGTGCGGTTCCAGAACAACCCGGATTAAAAGGTGGTTTTAACGACGGCTATCCGGTTCACAAAAATACAACACAAATTTCGAGAAAAGACAAGCAATAAGAAACGTTGTATAAAAATATGAAAATTGACAATATATATACAATATCGACAATTTGTACAATTTTTGTATTTTTTGTTTGATAGCAAAGTCTCTTTTATATTTGCGTGAATGTTGGTTGAATATAAAAGTGTTTGTTGTATTTGAACGGATGTTGGTTGAGTATGAAAGTTGGTTTTGAGTCTGTAATTACGCAGACACGGTGCTGATAGCAGACAAGGAAAGGAAAATGCAGGATCTTCTACAGAAGTTAGCAAAAGAAAGTGAAAAGAAAGGATTAAGCATAAACCTCTCCTTTTCTTCTTCGCTGTCTCTAAACTACTTACCGAAAAGAATCGGATACATCAAAGACATTCCTAATTTACAACGTTCCCACATTCATACGCACAAATTCTCTTTTCAGCATTTTATTGCTATGAACTTTTAACGTCCGTTGGACTCATTCTAAAAGGATTACTTTAATTGTAAAAACCTTAATCAATATCTAAACTTATTTATAAATGGAACTTTGTTTCTGTGTGTGTGTGTCCTCTACCTATAGACTCCGAAATGGCTGAACCGGTTTTCTTGAACATTTACACAGTTGTACTATAAGCGTCTGCGAGTGTTCTTAGCTAGGTTTTGTGTCGAGGTACCCCCCGATAAATATCAAAAATCGATCATCGAAAAAATCGGGTTATAGAAGTAGTGGTCCGATTTTAACCAAATTTGATACACTCATAGACAAAGACATAAGAAACGATATTCAGAAGTTTCAAGTTTGTAGTTCTTACAATAGTGCAGAAAATCGATAATATATATATATATATATATATATATATATATATATATATATAAGGTAAGATGTGTGTGTGTGTGTGTGTGTGTGTGTGTGTGTGTGTGTGTGCGCGCGCGCGTGTGTATCCGTCTGTCTGTCTGTTTATTTGCATGTATGTCTGTATTTTTTCAGCCCTTTTATTTTAGTTTTTGCTTCGGGTTTGGCTATAAGTAGGTATAATTGTAGTTCTTAGTCTCATCTATGATACCATTTACTCAGAGGACTTATTTAGCTTTCAAAATTCAGTTAACGACGAAAAAACTTATTTGATATCGATACCAGGAAATCAAAATTTGACTTGCATCCATTCATTTTTCTTTCAGTCTACGGTTTCGCTTTAACTGGAAACAATTACTGCTTTTTAGTCTTTCGTGCCAACATCCAAACAATCTGAGCTCCAGGACCATGGATCAGTTTTAAAACTTTCATTAAACCCGAGCAACGCTGGGCTATACTGCTAGTGTGTATATATACAATGTTGTTTCTATACTCAATTTGCTTTTCGTGCTTTATAATCCCTTTTTATAACTTATAGTGGGCTATCTACAACGAGGCCAAATTCCGTTAATCTGCAACAACATGCAACTACTCTTCACTAGAACGGATAACCCACTATATTCCCAAGGGTTATATTACATAACACACTTGGCCGGTTTCATTTGTAGCGCTAATGCACTACTTGCTTATAAAATCGGACATGCAAATCGATAGTAAGAGAATTTGGATTCACAAGCGATCTCCTGTCGAAGATGTACAACCTTTTATGATAGTACATTCCTGTTTGTTTTCAAAGTTTCCTTCTCCTGGACTGGTTGCAGCCCAGTGTGTCTTGCTATTTTTCCAATAGCTGTGTTAAATGGAAATGGATTCATGCCTTTCGCAAGGGTATTAGCACGTAAACGAATGTAATGAACTTGACGGAAATTCGAACTTAGCTCTCTGATTCCTCAATTCGGCTCGTTAACTATTCCTCCCTTGTTCCTCTAGCTTGCAAAATGAGAATCCCGAAATTATGATCTTCTTCTTACACAGTTTCTGGTCTCGACTAAGGGTTTCCAACATTTCTGTAGGATTTGAGGAGTGATTATAAGTTTTATAATGGACATTTCAGTATTTTCATCTATTTATATACAACTAGCAGTATAGCCCGGCATTGCTCGGGTATAATGAAAGCTTTTATATGTATATTCTCGATTTTCCGCACTATTGTAAGAACTGCAACCTTGAAACTTGTGTGTGTGTGTGTGTGTGCGTGTGTGTGTGTGTGTGTGTGTGTGTGTGTGTGTGTGTGTGCGTTACCTATAGACTCCGAAACGGCTGAAACGATTTTCTTGAAAATTTACACACTTGTACTATATGCGTCTGCGAATGTTCTTAGCTAGGTTTTGTGTCGAGGTACCCCCAATAAATATCGATAATCGAAAGAATCGGCTTTTAGAAGGAGTGGTCCGATTTTAATCAAATTTGATACACTCATAGACAAAGACATAAGAAACGATATTCAGAAATTTCAACGCTGCAGTTCTTACAGTAGTGCAGAAAATCGATATATATATATATATATATATAAGGCAAGATGTTTGTGTATGTGTCTGTTTATCTGTCGGTATGTCCTTTATACAAATCCACAATTTTTATGCGATTCTCACCAAACTTCACACAAATATTATTTAGGCTGAGTCTGAGCTTCAGGACTATAGATTAGTTTTAAAGCTTTCATTACACCCGAGCAACGCCGGGCTATACTGCTAGTGTGCCATAAAAGAAAGTTCATCAGAACAATTATCATAAAATATTTTTAGAGAAGTCATACATCAGCTATACGACGATGGTGGGAAAGTGACTGAAGTCGAATTGTCAGGATTAATAATATTGTGGATTCTTCTTTCAATTTTATCAAGAAGTTTTATATGTTGTAGCAACATACAAAACATGGATGACTGATAGACTATATATATATATATATATATATATATATATATATATATAAGAAAAATTAAGACAGACGCGTTATTTCATGGTAATTTGGAAGTATAGGCCTATTTCAGGCTAGCCATCTTCAGCTTCCGTCTTTATTCAATGAAGGATTATATATATATATATATATATATATATATATATATATATATATATATATATATATAAGAAAAAATCTATAAGTGAGCCACAACCTACCCTACGGATCGTCAGGGAACGAGGCTACAGTGCTTAAGATTGCTAGCAAATAAATAGATCTTCACAAAAAGGAGAAACCACACCAACACAAAAATAATGGGGGTGAAAACTTTATTAGAAAAGCAAACTTTATTTGAAAACTTCGTTTAAAAAAAAAATATTATCGTTAAGCTAGGAAGCGATTTCTTTGAAGCTTGCATTTGTTAAGGATTTCAGTTTTTGCGTTGAGTAAGTGCTGCGCGGGTTCGAATAAGGCTATTGCTAATTTCTCCTCCCCCCGCATAAATTGCAGACCTTACCACCTATATTATAGTTATTAGATTTTTTTATTATTTCCCATTTAAGGATTGGGTCTTTTTTAATATTGGATTTAATAGTCCATATATAATCAGCTAAAGTAGTATTATGTCTGTATTTTTCATTTTTAAATGAACTTTTATGATTGTAATATCTTACTTTAAACGAGTCAGAGTCGCACCAATATACGTTTTGGGGCATTGATCATACTTGTCTTTATAAATTTTAACTTTATAAACTACATTAGATTGATTACAGTTGCCCTTAATAGAACAGTCAGATTTAAGTCTACAATTACATTTACATTTAGGATTCTCTTGGTTATTGGTAGTTTTCATTTTTCGTTTATTAGTGTTATTAATTAGTTTACCTATATTGGGAAGGCATGAATAACTATATATATATATATATATATATATATATATATATATATATATATATATATAATTAATTTAATAATAAGTACAGAAATAGAATATCCCTATCAAAATATTTTTAGTATCTAAAAGAAACAAATAAAACTCCCACAATAAAAAAATTTAAAAAAAGCTAGAATATGTAAGTCCTTCAACGACTCATGCCTCTTGTGTCTATATGTAAAACTATATTTTATTAAATTACTTCGCAATAAAAAAATCTATTAAATAAACGTAATGAAATAAATGTAGAATACACATTAACTTACATATATCCGAAAATTTGTTTTTTTTATTATAATATAATACTAATTAAATAGATATTAAAATTTTAAAAATTAAGAGTTCAGGAAAATATTTGGAAAAAAATGCACTCTGAACCGAAATAAAAAATAGTATAATCATGCTGAAAGGTGCGTTTATGTCAGATCAAAAATATAAAATGTTTTCTTTCTTTCTTTTTTGTTTTTAAAAGATACTGGGATACAGAGACAGCTAAGACAATAACCTTATAACAAAAATGGATACATCGCACCGGAAAACAGAAGTCTGGACGGTGGCTCAATAGACTGACACTTTCCCGTTAAGACTGAAAAAGAAAATGTGTATTCCCCCAAACATAACCTATATCTTCAAATTTAAAAGTTGAACTTTGCCCTGCTTTGTTAAATTAAAAAGGCACATAAATTTGTCTGTCTTCCCTCATCCATATCCTCATTTTAAATAACAAGTGTATTCAAATGTAAATCATTTTCACAACAATGAGTCTACATTGCCTGATGACGAATTAAATCTCGAAATATATACATTTCCGTGTCGCAATGTAAATTAAATTAATTTTAAATAAAAAACAAACTTAATTATAATTATGTGTGTGTGTGTGTGTGTGTGTGTGTGTGTGTGTGTGTGTGTGTGTGTGTGTGTGTGTGTGATTCGTTACTATAATGCCTTGGTAAGGTGTAGAATTTTGCCATGGAGAGTATTTTGCACTTGCCGACACAAATTTCGAGTTAGAGATTTCTTTTGACTAGCGGGGCCAAGGAAGGTCAGCAGTTGAGGCAGATTGCACCGGAAGTCACAGTTGTCAAGGGACAATTTTTTAAGTGACATCGTCTGTCACAGAGGGCAGTTTGAGTTTTTAGTTGAATTTTTAGTAGTAACTGCCAGTTGGGTTTTTATGAGTTGCAGAAAGCGGTTGACATCAGAACAGCCCAGAGAGGGACCGGGGTGAGGTCGGGCTTAGCTCGACTGGCTTTCGTGATGCGTGTGTGCTGACAACCCAAAATCACCGAATAAACTCTAACCCAAAGCCATCGAAGAAAATATGATTTTTTGTATTTTTGTTGTATGTTGATTTTGTAAGTATGAAAAAACAAGTCATTTGATTAAAGTTTATATTACGTCGATGTGTTTTGTGGAAAAGACAACGTTTAGGTCTAGCTAATCTTTGTCGTCGTCGTCGTCGTCAGGTTGTAGTGAAAAGAATATTGTGAAGTTTTGGTCGCAGTTTAATTTCCGAGGAAGTTGTCGCAGTTTTGATCTCCGTCGAATTGGGTTCCGATGAATGCAACTGATAATGCATTTTGATATTGTTGTGGATTTTCGTAGCCAATTTGTTGTGGCAAAACTTAACGCAGATCTTCGGCGCCAAATTTGTTGAAGAGTTATTGTGTCGAAACTTCGCCACAAAATTGTAGTGACCGGTTTGGCCGGAAGTAAGAAACGGAACACAGAAGGTAGGTTCAAAACAATATATTAGTATAACAAGAACAAGATATGCAAAGGAAGTTTTACTAATAAGTAAATAGAAATAAATAAGTCCAAACGGTACGGTTACGCTGCTTATTGCCTGATTAGTAGCTGGCTTTAAACGCGTACTAGCTGTCGGGCTCAGCACCTTCTTAACTGCCTCCTGCAGGTAGTTATATAATAAGAGGAAGAGTCCATTCCTTGTAGACGAGCACCATAACCGATATACAGTTTGATTTTCGTAGAATTTGACTTAATACCAGACGAAGAGTATACAAGAAAATGAACTTTGCTGCAGAGGAGTTTACTCTTCGAAGGGGTATACAACACACATATATGCACACACACACATGCACACACATGTACACACACACACACATAAACAACACACACACACACACACATATATATATATATATATATATATATATATATGTATGTATGTATGTATAAACTAGACTCTTTCGAACGTTTGAACGTATGAGGGCCCTTAGCTCAGAACCGAACAGCCAGAATATCCACACCTATCATTTGATTATAATGATGAAAGCTTATGCAAACCTAAACACACTTATCACAAGGATTGAAAAGAGAGAACTGGTGTACATAGTGTGGAACAAGGTCTCCTAACAACCTTCCTCGGGTTTTCAATTCAGAATTATATTTTTTTAGACCGGTTGTCAACCATTGCTATATGATCCAGTCTGTACTGATGTTTAACTATAACTGGGAGAGGGGGATATTAAATTTTTTTTTTTTTTTGAGTGGAAGAGAAAAAAAAATGTGATCCGGGACAAAAAAGAGAAACTCACCTTTGTTTTAAACTTTTGCAGGGGTGGTCTAAGGTCATTAAAGAGGAGATCATGTTTGAATCTATTCTTATTCAGATTTGTATTTTGAAGCCAATGAAATTCCGATTTCAGGGTTCTTCTTACACATATATTTCATATTCTTTGAGATCTTAAATGAAGCTGCGTAGTCAGAGAACGAACCGTGAAGTCGTCAAGAATTTATTATACGGCCGAGTTAGCTCAGACATTGATCAGTCTATCAAACCAAGCCTCCCGGTCCTGCATCAAGATCGGAAGGTCATGATAAAGGTGATTTGTGTCATAAAATAGCTGTTAGTTGGTTGCTAGGTGACCAAGATGTCTTGCGCCATAGCGAGCGGCCAAGAACAGTAGACCAATCGATAGATCATGTTTTGCTCTCAAACACTGTCCTGCAATGCGCATTGTGCATTCGCGTAAAATTCGAGAAAGAGATGCTCATAGAGCTGTAAATTAATTTTATGTTGTCTCCAAGAGATGTTGAGTATAACTCTCAGCATCCGAATGTAGACTCCATCAAGCTTAGACTTCAGAGTTTAAGGGTGGGAAAATATCAGGAATGGGTACATAGAATTGTGATTTTATTGAATGTTGTCTCCAAAAGTTGTGAAGTATAAATCTCAGCATCTGAGTGTAAATTCCATCAAGCTTAGACTATAGAGTTTAAGATTGGAGAAATATCAGGAATGGATACATAGAGTTGTGATTTTGTTAGACGTTGTCTCTTAGAGATGTTAAGTATAACTCTCAACATCCGAGTGTAACCTACATCAAGGGCTTTAGTTAACGTACAAGAAATGGCACCATAGCTTAAAACCGCATCGACTGTGGTTGAAAATAATCTGCATTTGAGGTTGTCTAATAGATCAGATTTCATTTAATTTACAGACAGCAAGGAAGAATTCAAGGCGTATAGTGAAAGAAAGGACTAGAGAAAATGCCAAGCAAGCAAATAGATTAATACAGAGTATGTGAAAAGATCAAGTGAAAGCAACAAGAGAGAATCAGTAGGAGAGATAGACATAGAAATAAATGTGAGAAATATAGGGAAAGTCAATATGGTAGATGATTCTGCCCCGTGACTAGGTATCCAGAGCAGTAAATCACTGCCTTGTTCTTGTTTTGCTGTCTGTAGAATTGGTAAATAGTAACAGACAATTCTCAACTGTGGTTGAAGAAAAAAATCTGATAGCCTAATTGGTAGTTGGTTTATATAACAGCCTGGGAGATTCCATTCTGTTAACCAGGCAAGTCGATTCTGTAGGTTCTGATTGGCTGAAGATTCCAGTGTCGATATTGTGCTCAATAAACATCAGCACAATATTCTACTCTCTGTTGAGTGGAGGGATTGAAACCTGTATTAACTTACAACCCTGTTTATTTTTGTCTGCCAATTGGAAGCTAATTGAAAACATCCTTGCGAAGGTGAGTCTCACATTCTTAATTGTTCACTGTCCAGCTGTGATTTAGTTGGATGTTATCTCAATGAGATGTTAAATATAACGCTTAGAATCCGAGTGTAGGTTCCATCAAGCTAGAGTTTTAGTTAATGTCCAAACAGTTGCACAGTACAGTAACATCGTCTCAACAGTAGAACGAAAGACTCTCTACTTAAGGTTGTCTAGTAGATCAGATTTCCAGATTACATCCATTTTATTCAAAGCGATCCAAGCTTCAGCAATGCGAATTTTCACATTTGCTGTCAGTGAACATGGTTCGTCAAGAATACTTGATGTCATAACGCGTTCGTTACCAGTTTGCATTGCGAAAGATCGCCACTACGTCTCCTTCTCTTAAGGAACTGATAAAAGTTGTCACATATCCCATTCAAACACTAAGACGCTTGAATTGTACCAGACAATAATAAGCTGGTTCATACGTTAAAAACAGTAGTTCTCGCTTTCGTTCATAGACTACTTCTTCATTTTCTCCGATTTGTAACAACATCCGGAACATTGCAACTTTGAGCAAATGTCGACATCCTTGATCAGCGTGGGTAAGATTTGGTGAGTTGTGGATATACCATCGAGAAAAGTACCCCGTTTAAGGGCTACCATACAGGAAACATTCTGCAATCACTAACCAAACTGCCGTCACCTCTTTACTCTCAGTCGAATTATATGAATTTATTCTCTGAAAATATTTTTTCATAAAAATATGTTTTAATTTAACAGTTGTGATCGCATTTTTAGTATTGATGAGGGTTTCTTCCTAGCAATTTGTTTAGTTACCTCTAAAAATTAGCTAAAAAAGAGGATACATTAAAACAAAATTGTGCAAAACATAATAAAAACAAAACTCTATCTTCAAAATCTTTGTGTTATTATTAAGATGTAATAGCAAAAGATATTTTATGTAAAAGGTATATTCTTTTTTACCTCGTTTAGAAGCTTTAGAATTTTGCTGAAAGTGTTGCTTTTTTGTAGTCGACTTAAAATTATACGGGAAATTTATACGCCTTTTGAAGTGAAAAATTCGTTGGATTGGATATTTTTGCAAAATCAGGTGATTGTCGCATTTCAAAGAAACTTTCGGGACTTATGCAAATATTAATAATTTATTTTTAAATTTTTGTTTTTGCAAAATCTTGTTAAAAATATTTTTACGTCTTTTGAATTTTAAGAAATAAGAGAAATTCATTAGTATGGCTTAATTTTTATAATAGTTCTAAGGTCAAGTGAATTTAAATCCTCAATGTTGCTTAAAAAGAACCCTTCTCTAACACCTAAATCGGGCCAGTAAAATAAAATGTAATGAAACTAAGATTGTATTTTTTTATCATTTCGCCTCAAGCAATGCAGTTATACTGCCACTAGTGCGTAGGGGGTTACATAGAAGGAAATTGATGAGAACGAGGGAAAGGGTATAGAGGGTGTTAGAAAATCGGTAAGAGAAGGATGAGAATACTGGTGTGATGAGAGTGGAGTGGACGGAAAAAAGAGCATGAGAAAAAGGATGCGAGTCGGTGAGATAGGAGATGATTATTGACCTTACATTTAGATTCTTGGAGATTGTACCTGGGGGAAACAAGTATACGGAAGGGAATTCCACAGGCGAGAAGTGCGAGAAAAAAGCTGTGGAGTAGAAGTTGTGTTTACATTTTATTGGTTTCATTGGGACCAGACGGGTGTAGTTTATTATAAGCTGCTCAAACCGACCGAAACCCTCACGAGAGATCGCTAACAACTGATGTGGTTGAACTAAGCATTGAAGCATTGAAGAGAAAATGGCTGCTATAGCAGCAGAGACACTAAAAAGTGATTTTGCAACATACCAACACTAGATCACATGTTGCAAAGCGGGTGAAAACCTTGGACATGATTAAATGGAAATTCTACCGCCCCAGCCGTATTTAACAGACATTGCCACGTCCAATTATCACGTGTTCCGATTGATGGCACATGGCATGGTTGAGCAGCACTTTCATTTTTAGCAAGATGAACAAACATAAATAAATCGACTCGTGGTTAGACTCAAATGATATATCATTTATCCGACGTGGAATGCAAATGCTGCCAGAAAGATGGGGGATATTGACATGTTTCTTACTAATTTTTGTAAATAAAACATTTAAAATGGGACATAATTTTCTTAAATTAATTGATAAATAATTTAATAAAAATAACCATTTAAGCAAACTTTTCAATAGGAATACTATAAAACTAACAATTTAGAAAAAAATAATTAAATTACGTACCAATAAGATATTGAAGTTATATAACAATAACAATAGTAATTGTACTATTCATTTTAATTTACCCCATAGTCAAACCTTATGTAATTGTAGAAACCCCCAACCAATGCTTCTTATATAATAAGTGTTTAACTAAATCCCTTGTCTACATGTGCTCTATCTCATCAGTAGAAAATCGTAGAGTTACTAAAGTTTATATTGGTAATACAATGAACTTTTTTAAAGAGCGTTTTTATAATCATCTCTCATCTTTTGCTAATAAGGACAAACAAAATATGACATCACTTTCTAAATATGTTTGGAAGTTAAAAGAAGAAAATAAAAGACCTAAAGAATAGAATAACTCTCAAACAAGCTGGAATATCTAAATCGGTAAATGAACCATGTTTCCTTTGTCTACAAGAAAAAATGGAAATTATTAAGTACATGAAAAGTGACATCAAAGGCATGAAACTACAGTAAATTGTAAACATATTAAAGGATTAACCTCCTAGGATTATAAAATATAAGGTATGAAATTATAGCAATTATAATCTTTTTACAATATTAACCTTACTGTCTTGAAAAATTGCTTTAACTATATGATCTCTCTTCTTATGTTATTTTATCTTTATTTTTTATTAGAAATTGTGATTTATTTACTGCCTTAAATTTATTTTTAATTTTAATTTTATTTTAATTTCTTTTAATTTAAATTTAAATTTTTAATTCTTATTTTTAATTTTAATTTTAATTTTTTTTATTTAATTTCTCCAATTTATTATATTAGCTCTAATAAATTTATATGTTCGTATTATGTTTTTAAATATCCTCTAATTTACGGTTTATGAATAATTTCTCCGTTTGTGTATGTGATTTCATCATATTTTTAAATGTCAATAGATTTAGCTTGAAACAAGAAAACCGATGTCTGGATCTGTCTGCAATTCACTTCCGGCTAAAAATTAAAATTTCTCTTTTTTAGCCGTTTCTATTGTCTCTCCCCTTTCTTCCCTGTATACATTTTCTCACTCCTTTTGTATTATTCTTTCGTTTTCCTTTATTGACGTATAATTTTTTAATGCCAAAAGATTTGAGCGCAGACAACATGTAACCGATATCGATATCTATCTACGATTTACTTCCTGCCTAAATTTAAAATTTCTCTCTCTTAGCTGTTTTCATTGGCTCTTTCCTCTAAATACTTTCTCGCATATTTTCCTCTTTACTTTCTATTTCCTCTGTATCTTTCCCTTTCCTCTTTCTTTTTTTTTTCTTGATTTCTCATCTTATTTTCTCTTATTTTCTACCCCCCTTTTTTATATATCTTTTTGTCTCGTATGAAAAGATTTCCAATAATGAAAGGAAATGGTGTTTTTTTTAATTTTTTAAAACTTTTTTTCAATAAAACATTTATTAACATCATTATTAACTACCTGATTAGAAATTGTTCTCTCAATGTCGAAACAAAATGTACAATTTTGTAGTAGTTTGTAGTTTGTACATGTTCTGAGGTATAATTCATAATATATATTCATTGCTCTATTTTTATATTGAACACTGTTTTGAATTAATGTTTTGAACGTTGCAATTATTTTCTTAGTTCTTTATTCATTTGGATATATATATATATATATATATATATATATATATATATATATATATATATATATATATATATATATAAAACATTGTATGTTTAGGCAATTTAATACGTCGTTTAAACAAGTTATATTGAATTGAACAGATTTTTCCGCCTTTGGGGGAGTTTCTTCATATGTTCAGTAAGTCACTTGATGCTTTAAAGGAACTTGCCGAAATTGTATGTTGTGTTCCGAGTACTTTCGGTCATCTTTGGTAATTTTCAAAGGAAAGAAAGAAAAGAGATTATCACTACACTACAATGCATATCTGCAGTTTAGTTATCGGGAAAATATCCTCTTGAGAGTCGGTTCCACGGAGCAGTGGTTCACAGGAAGACGCTACTCGAGTGGAACGTACTTCTCATCGAAGGAACACGATAAGGTGGTTTCGTAGCATGACGGGCATTAGACGTGACGGTTAGACCTGGTAAAACTAAGGATTGTAATTCGTGCTGATTCATTTTCCATGGAAAGCACTGAGATGTTTGCAGCATTTTGTCCGCAAGAGAAGGGTTCTAGGGTGGAAAATCTTTTGTCAACGGCAAGGAGACGGAGAGGCTTTTGGACTCTATTTAGACTTGAAAGTGAAGGCTTACCGATTCCTGTCCAAATAAGATCGCAGTGCTCCATGTTCAGTCTGATCTGGCTCTTGTAACGGTAAATGATATGAGGAAATTTCTGTTAATTACTGGGACAGACTAGAGAATCCACCATTTTTACTGCAACCTTAGCGACGGATCGTGCATACGAGTTTCTCTTGAGATCTGGATTACAAAGAATAGGAAGTTGTGTGTATCCATAATCGCCTACGTCCTGAAAGTACACCACACATATATTATCGTGTTCTGTTCTCTATTCTCTAACCACTCGATATTCCGAGATTAAAAATTTAATCATTTTGTTTCAGGAACGCGACTGTTTTGCTGCTCTTTGTTGCACCGAAAAGAGTAACAAAAATAATGAATTAAATTATGTTAAAGAAGAGAATCTCAATTCAGACTTATTTTGTGTGAGTTGAAAAGAATCTTTTCATTTGCTGTGCTCAGGGCGGAGGAATAGACACGAGGTCTGATATCGGAAATCACACTCCAGTGAGTTTACTTTCGAATCGGCTTTGTACTGCAAGAATGCTAACACCTACGCAAAGATGTGAACAATTGCATGCCTGCTTACATATGTGCGATGATGTGGTAGTTCATGTAGTTATGCGTATTTTAATACGAATATTTTCACACTTATGCTTAAATGACTTTATATATATATTTGCCATGATTTGTCTGGGACATGACTGCAGAAAATGTGAATGATGGTACCTTGACAGTCATTAAAGTGAAGAGATAATCTGCCTGCTTTTTTGGAACGATCAAACGTCTGTCTTTTCTACATGTAGAACAAACTATTTCTGTTTTATTTTTCGTGTTAGGAACGAGAAATCGGGGAGCCGAGTTCGAATTCCAGCCGAATTCATTGCATTCACTTACGCGCAAATACCCTTGGGAAAGGTATTAATCTGTCTATTCCTTCCAGTTATGGGTTAAATAACAGGACAGATTGGGTTCTGTAGCCTTTGTCGGCAACCATTCTATCGCAGAAAGCAATGGCAACCTACTGCGGGATAATCTTCTACCCAGTCAGTCATGTCACTTTCGAGACATGATCGCCCAAGCGTGTATCACGTATGACTGGTTGCCATCCAAGGCTATAGAACCCAATGTATCCTATTATTTAACTCATAACTGGAGGGAAAAGACGGATTAATACCTTTCCCAAGGGTATTTGTGCGTAATTGAATGCAAGGAATTCAACTATTTTTCAGTGCACCCACGTCGCTACCAAATGTGACACAAGGTCAATTTAAGGACAATTTAAAGGCAATGCCGCGTAAAAATTACTCAAGACCCTACGGCACTTTCTCTTTTGGATACGCATTAAGTTCGGGTAATAAATCCAGCCATCTACCGAAGGAGAGGTGCTGTCTGCATGGGGTGGCAGCCCCTGAGTCTTGGCCACAAAATTATTTGCACTTCCCTGATCCAAAAGTTCGAGAAACAATTAACTGTTGCACTAAGTTCCCTGTCTACCAATTTCATTATTTTGTTGATACTACAACGTTTCAAGACTTAATCTTCTTCAGGACGTGAAAACTGGGAAAACTCGGAAAAATATTATTGTTGGTAGAGGCTACAATTTTCTTTCTACTATTAAAAAAACAGTAAAAACAGACAGAAAGAGAAAAACAAAACAACTTATTGCTAATATTTTGGTCGGACCAATTGATTATTTCCCTATTGATAGATTTGGTTTTACAGGAGGAATGATTCGATTTTCTTTATATATACATAGTTACTCACTGGTCGTTTTGTACTTCAACCAAGAAATACATACAGCGTTGTTGGAATCTACAGTAACTTTATTTCTAAAATTTTCTGATAAGACCGGCCATATCAAATCTTTTCCCCTATTTGAACACACAGAAGTACAGACACGCATTTTTATTCAATAAAACGGACAAAGAAAATTCACGTTACGCTAAAATCGATTCCGCCATTATAACAAGTGAATAAACATTCATTTCAAAATCTGGTTGGTTGTTGCTTAAATTGTTTTTTATGGGCTATCAACGTCGGCGAGTCATTTATTGCCAACTAAACTTTATTTATTTATTGCTGGCAATATCTTTTTCTTTCAACAATTTATTGTTGTTTTTATATAAGTTTTGTGCCTATTAATACTTTTTTCTTTTCGAGTATCAAGATTCATTGGGATTTGTTTTTAAGGGCAGGGTCCCCAAGTCCTACCCTTGTTATTTAACTCATAACTGGAGGGAAGGGGCGGATTAATACCTTTCCCAAGGGTACCAGTGCTTAAGTGAATGCAGGGTATTCAACTGGAATTCGAACTCGGCTCACCGATTTCTCTTTCCGAGCCGATATCCACTGCACCACAACGCACATCCGTCACTATACGCTTACAGCACCTGGTATTCCCAAGCGGTCACCCATCTAAGTACTGACCAGGCTCAATGTTGCTTAACTTCGGTGATCGAGCCAGAACCGGTGTATTCAACGTGATAGGCCGTAAGCCTTGAAAATCTGGACCATTAGCAACAGACACGAGCTACACTCGATTTTAATTTTTTTTTTCAAAGAAAAAAAAAAGAAAGAAAAAGAATCACAATCTTTGAAAGTACCTGGGGCATTACACACAATTTCGGCAAGTTCCATTTGATGTTTTCAAAATGAGATCCGAAGGTGTACTGGCTTGACCAAGAACGCATTCTAAAAACTGAGTAAAGTATTTAAAGACAAAAAAAAATTCATAGGATAAAGGTAAATAGTACTGGACTGTTATGTGATATATGTCCTTCTATATGGCACACGCACACATACACAAACACACACATATACACACACATACACACACACACACATATACACTACCGGCTATAATTATTAGGCCACCCCAGTGTTTACAAAAATGATGTATTTCATACTGTTTTTTAGTATTCATTGCCAAGTGAATAATTGTAAATGAAAGTAGATTGATTCTTTTATTAATATTGCACAATAACATTGCCGAAACGTTTCGATCGCAACAACAAAGAGGTCCACAGTCCGCATATAAAAAATGTAAATAATCTTTTTTTTTCTTTGTTTTAAATTTAAAGTCTCTGAGAGAATAAAGCATGTATGCCTTAAAGGGGGGGGCATTCTTATTTTGATCTTGTGGACTGGCGCTTTTGGATCTCAAACAGAAAATTTTACAAAATAAACAAAAACACATTAACAGCAGCAATAACAAAAACGGATAGCGCCTCTAACTGCAAGAAAAAATAATGATGTAATCAATATTTTGACGTTCTATATTGCTACCAATAAAAGGTTAGGAAAGAAACTCCTATCAATACTGTAAAGAGCGATAATAGGTACTGGAGCTGAATAAATAATTTTCTGGAAAATTTATCTCAAGAGAAATAGTTTATTAATTTTAACCAATATTCTTAAGAACTGCTTGGCCAATGAATGCCAAATGTTTCCTCATAAGGAAACAACTAATATTACGATTACTGTTACTATATATATATAATTCCAGGTGAAGAGAATAAACTGGTTTACAATTCCGAATTCTCCGGATGACGAGGTAAAAATCTCGAAGCATAAAAATTTCCATGCCTCAATGTAAAATATATTAATTTTAATTATACATCAAATCTGACTATATATAGATATATATATATATATACTAGCAGTATAGCCCGGCGTTGCTCGGGTGTAATGAAAGCTTTAAAACAAATCCATGGTCCTGGAGCTCAGACTCATCCTAAAGAATATTTGTGTGAAGTTTGGTGAGAATCGGATAAAAATTGTGGATTTGTATAAAGGACATACAGACAGATAAACAGACACACACACAAACATCTTGCTTTTTATATATATATATATATATATATATATATATATATATTATCAATTTTCTGAACTATTCTAAAAACTGCAACCTTGAAACTTCTGAATTTCGTTTCTTATGTCTTTGTCTATGAGTGTATCAAGTTTGATTAAAATCGGACCACTCCTTCTATAACCTGATGTTTTCGGTTATCGATTTTCGATATTTATCGGGGTACCTCGACACAAAACCTAGCTAAGAACACTCGCAGACGCTTATAGTACAACTGTCTAAATTTTCAATAAAATCGGTTCAGCCGTTTCGGAGTCTATAGGTAACGGACACACATACAGACAAAGTTCCATTTCTTAAATAAGTTTAGATTATATTAGATTAGATACATACTGGCAAGACATTAGCTAGAGGAAGACACTATTACCACTAATGCCTTACAATTTTGTGTGTGATTTTTCTAGGCAGTATATATGGGACGTATTTCTGCTGCACTTTGCATTTATATATATATATATATATTCTTTTGTTTAACGTTTCTATTTACGCGCGCATAGACCAGGTGAAGCCTTGCCTACACATAATCAAGAAAAATTGGTCAATGACTGGTCTCCACAAACACCTAAGTTCATCTCAGGTCAACTCAGCATCTATTTTCTTTTTCTAGCCAGGTGTGAAATTAATTGCCAAGACAATTCCGACATGTGTTTGAGAGTGTTTAACGCTAAAATATCTGGTTTTTAGCTAATCTGGAAAACGGCTACGAATCTTGGACACCAGTCAAGAGACAGATACAACTATCTCACGCACTAAACTAGACCCTCATACACCCTTGTGTAAATTATCTGAAACAAGACGAATAATGTCTTCCTAGGATTTTTCACACTTTCCCCGATCACGTATACGTCGTATGTTAGCGTTGTTTTTCTTCTTTGATTGCATTTTCCTTTACATTTTTGACTGATGGATTCAGATTATTTATTCGCGTGGATGACACGACTGACAATTGAAAGGCTGACACCAATAATATCTGCTATTTCTCTGTAAGGTATTCCAATGAGTTCCTTCAGCAATTTTCTTACACTTCCTTGGTGTAACGTCCATCGCAGAAAATTGCTGTTGGACAACTAATCGACAGTCAAAACAATAGTGTCTTGGCATGTTAATCTGACGCAATCACAGATGACGTAATTCAAATATAGGCACCATAATATTGGCGCTAGAGGGTGTCGTCAGTGATGTTCTTGCGTGGATCACTAGGGGTTTCGGGTTTTTCAACATCATACCATCTCACCGCGCCGACCCGACCAGAGATGATCAATCTCTGGTCCACCATCAATAAACGCTTTCAGGCACTGGAAAAATTTATAACGTTTGGGCCCGGTACGAAGTCTTGAAAATGCTTCCGATTGGCGACAGACAGAGCCACTTTACATTAAGAGACGAACTGTTTTTACAGTTACATTAAGAGGCCACTTTATATTAAGAGGTGAAATCAGAAATGCAGAATTTCGGTGGATTTTAGTTCACAATTTGTTTTGAACTCCAGCTACTCGCTCTTTTGATCCATAACCAACTGGCTGTACTTTCTGCTGTTTCGGTTATGGACTTGAGTGCTTTCCTTTCTTTTTACTCCCACTATACCAATATCAGTTAACAAACAAATTTTATCTTACGCCCCGAAAATAAATGCATATTACTGCACATCACTGCAAATGACCTAAACTAAAGAAAAAGAATACAAATCGATTACACCCTGTCACTCCTGTAGGTCTAAAACTTACGGTATGGTGAAAGAAAAGAAGTTTTTTCAATTAATTTGCACAAGAGTGTATACGTTTTTAGACAGTTGAAGTGTTTGAAACTATATTTACACTTTTCTTTGTGCATTGTTTGTAACAAAAGTTTCCTCACTATCCGGAGATTTATATTTCCGATAAATATTCATTTCACTTGATGGCTACCTTAGAATTTACAAGTATACGACTTGCAATGTGAACCTAGGAAAAGGCAATGTGCTTTCTCTTAAACTTACCGGCGCTCTTATCAGATCTACATGGCTGTCGAACTCGCCTCTGCATATATAAACTGGGCGTCCTAAAAGTCACGAAAGGCCATCACGTTCACTTGATTTGACGTCTTTCAAATTTTTTCCTTTGAGGTTGCCTATCGAAGCGTGTGTACGTCAACAAGTCCCAGACAGTCCAGTAGCTAAAAGGAAAATCTCCATTGAAAAATGTCCGGCGTTGTAGTCAGAGACAGTAACAGGAGACTTGAAAAATATTGTTCTCACAAATTGTTTCTGTGAAGCTGAAGAATTGCAGCTCTAGAGAACTAAACTTATTTCTCCAAAATGGTTAAAATTAGTTGATTGTTACTAGATTTTCTATCATCCTAAGGCATGAACTCGTATTATCCATCATTAGGAGAACATCAGACGGTAATTTAGCCAAGGAAAGCAAGCAAAAACGTCAAATTTTTTCATACATTCACATTGTTAATCGTTGATATTTCAAACATTAAGAATGCTATATTTTATAAATGTTTTCTACATATTCTATTTCGTTAATCTTCGGAACTTTCCGTAACATAGTCTGTTTACATTTGTTTACATTACGATACATTATAGAGTAGAGATGATTATTTACGAAAAATCGAAAATTATGTATATAAGGCTTTATTTAACTTCGATTAGACAATGGAATCATCCCGGGTCATGTGATCTAAGACGCACCATATTAATTGGTGGCTTCTCCTACGCTGTTAGGAGTTGCAGTTTTGAATCCTGCCGAAGGACACATTTTTGTAACAAAATTTCTCATAAATAATCAGGCCGGTAGAAATATAAATAAACTTTTTTTTATTAAAAAGAGGATATCTACTCAAATACGAGTATAGATTAAAAATACTGTTTAAACTAATAAATTAAATATATATATATATATGGCCATAAGAACATTTTAGGATACAAACCCCAATGAAAGAGACAAATAAAAAACAATTATAGAAAACGAAATATCATCTGGTTTAACCAACCATTTAATTTAGAGGTAAAGACCAAATTAGGACAAATATTTTTAAACTGATCGATAAACACTTTCAAAAAGCTCAGAACGAAACAAAACGTTCAATAGGAATGCAATCAAACTGAGTTATAGCTGTACAAGTAATTTAGAAAGTTTCATAAAGAAACAAAACGCCAGAAATTTAAATAGCATTGTACAAAACAAGATCATTAATAAAGAAAGTAATTGCAAGGACAAAAATAAATACTCACTACAAGGACATTGTCATACAAAGGAAGTCATTTACAAAGCAAAAGTACATGACTTAAATGGTCAAAACAAAACATAGTTGGGATCAACCAAAGATACTTTAAAGACCAGATGGTTCAATTACAGGTCTACATTTAAAATGGAAAACTTAAAAACTGTACAAAATTAGCTATCCACGTGTAGAAATTAAAATTAAAATATGGAAAAACCCAGACATAATATAGAGAAAACAGCCAAGCCTTACAACGGTGACAAAATATGCAAACTATGACAGGAAGAAAAGTTAGCTATTATGCTATTCCCAAACAAAAATGAATTACTGAATGAAAGAACAGAAATGATGACTAAGTGCAACCATACCGTAGGATACCTATTTGGGTCATAAAACCATGTAAGAAAACGTTATAACTTTTTCTAGTGTTTGAAAATTGAGCGTTCATAAAAAAAAATATCCCCGTTACGTGAGCGTTCTTAAAATAATAACAAAAATATGGTAAAATCATTTACTGCAAATCACCTGAAGACTCCGCATGGTAGAAACCTAGGTCGCTTAATAACGCGTTTACAAAGGAAATATATATATATATATATATATATATATATATATAACAGGGGTAACCTGTCTTTCTTCATTTGCTTTTTGCATTTCCATTTGTCTTACTTCTAATTTATATTGTCTTTTTTCACTTCTTTTAATGATTTCTAGAATTCCTTTCTGAAAGTCATCCATGGTTTGTCTTTTTTGATTCTGTGAGGGGTTTAGTTTTTTAACTATTGCGTTCTGGCAATTACTCTCGTAGAAATGTTTTGTGGAAATTTTTCTTTAAATTCCCTTTACAGATTTTTTTTCTTCTATCTCTCTCTGATAGTGTCACCAAATTATCTGTGGTCGACTTGTGTTCGAAATCCTCCTAGCAAAATTTGTTGAGGTGGTTCGGGGTATCTGTGAACGTGAGTTCGTCGCAAATTTGTTGTGCGCCTTGTGTCTGAATCTACTTCGCCAATTTTGCTTTTCGCGACTGACGTGAAAACGTATTATTCTCTCCGCGTGAATTTGTTCGAATCCTTCGTCGCCAATTTGTTGTTGGCAACTGACCTAAAAACATATTTTCCTCTCCGCGTGAAATTGTTCGAATCCTTCGTCGCCAATTTATTAAGGATTCCGGTTGAGAAACCACACAAAATAATAAAAAAAACAAAAACAGATATGGGGATAAATGTAAGTTATATTGAACAAAAATATACAAACTGGAACACGGGTTAGTCAATTCAGGAATGCTATTAGTAGAAATCAATATATACAGTCTTGCAGTGAAATAGTATATCCTAGTAATGAGTCTATATCCAAACAACTACAACTAACTCTGCACCAACTTACGGACCAACAGACTCCTTACTAAAACTCTGGCGTTCTCTCAATAGGCAGGATTATATGTACACATCAGGCGAGTACATGCTTGTATACAAAAAGGGTGATTCCCAACACTTATCAAAATTCGGAAAAGTTATTCAAAGGGATATAGTTTTATAGCCAATTTCAAAAACCTTTACAAATGTTCGATATCCGCACCTACTGTGACACGACACACGTCAAATCGGCAGGTTAGTTCTTGCCAAACACGCTGTAGTATGTTTTGCGTAACATTCTCCGGTGCCTCAGAGATTCTTTGCTAAAGTTCCTCTAGGCTTATAGGAAGTGGGGTAAGATATTGAATTGTCTTTTACATAGATCCAAAGAAAACTATCTCAATATATCAGGTCAGGTGAACGTGGTGGCCATTTCAAAGGCTCATTATCATTATTACTGGTAACAAAACTTCTCATGACACCAAAAATGAACTGAAGGCAAGGATTTGGGCAGCATTCACCAGCTTGAACAAAGAGATTATCTAGAAGATATTTAGAAGATTCTGAAGTTGTCCTGAGGCAGTGGATAAAGCCAATAGTAATTTTATTGAATAAATTTACTCTTTAGTATTTCAAGATATTTTTGTATAATTTGATAAATATATCTGTTAAAATGAGATGACAGAATTAGTTTAATTTTCCCGAAAAATTTAGACAACAATTTATCCATCGCACACTGTGTACATGTAGCCCCCCACCCAACACAATTAGCATCATTCAAACTCTGACTATCTGAATAAATACGTCCCAGCAAATAAAATTAAATATACTTCATGTTAAACAATAACAGATTTATTTATGAAAATTCAAGCAAAACATTCATAGTGATGTACATTTTATAACCGATTTCACAAATGTTCAGCATGTGCAACACCTTTGACACGACATGTGTCAAGTCGGTCATCTAGCTCCTGCCAAACACGCTGTAGCATGTATT
The DNA here is from genome assembly GCA_037127315.1 of Ascarosepion bandense. Taxonomy (NCBI): domain Eukaryota; kingdom Metazoa; phylum Mollusca; class Cephalopoda; order Sepiida; family Sepiidae; genus Ascarosepion; species Ascarosepion bandense. Next base: position 722,604 of record JBBBDQ010001661.1, on the reverse strand, counting down.
GCGTAACATTCTCCAATGCCTCGGTGATACTCTGCTTAAGTTCCTCTAGGCCTATAGGAAGAGAGGGATATAGAACTGTTCTTTCACATAAATTATTTAAAAAATCGCAAGGTTTCAAGTCAGGGGGACGTGGAGGCCTTTTCAACAAAATATAGTCATTATCACTGGATCATCCGATCCATTTTTCTAGTAGATTCTCATTCAGATAAGTCTGCAGTTAACTTAGTTTTTAAACATTTTCTTAAAATTTGAAATCATTTGAGCAAAAGTTGGCTTCGTTGTTAAACTAATAAATGATATCAATTTTAGGAGTACATCTATCTAAACTTATTTATAAATGGAACTTTGTGTGTATGTGTGTCTGTGTGTGTGTGTGTCCGTTACCTATAGACTACGGAACGGCTGAACTGATTTTATTGAAAATTTAGACAGTTGTACTATAAGCGTCTGTGAGTGTTCTGAGTTAAGTTTTGTGCCGAGGTACCCCCGATAAATATCGAAAATCGATAATCGAAAAAATCGGTTTATAGAAGGAGTGGTCCGATTTTAATCAAATTTGATACACTCATAGACAAAGACATAAGAAACAATATTCAGAAGATTCAATGTTGCAGTTCTTAAAATAGTGCAGAAAATCGATAATATATATATATATATATATAACAGGTAAGATGTTTGTGTGTGTGCCTGTTTATCTACCTGTATGTCTGTATTTTTTCAGCCCTTTTATTTTAGTTTTTGCTTCGGGTTTGGCTCTACGTAGGTATAATTGTAGTTCTTAGTCTCAGCCATGATACCATTTACTCAGAGGACTTATTTAGCCTTCAAAATTCACTTTTACGACGAAAAAAACTTATTTGATATCCATAGCAGGAAATCAAAATTTGACTTACATCCATTCATTTTTCTTTCAGTCTACCGTTTCGCTTTAACTGGAAACAACTATTGATTTTTAGTCTTTCGTGCCAACGTTTAAAGAATCTGAACTCCAGGACCATGGATTAGTTTTAAAGCTTTCATTACACCCGAGCAACGCCGAGCTATACTGCTAGTACTTTATATATGATTTTGTCGACTGTTCAGTATAGTAGAGTTAGGTACCGTAAGGAGCAGGGTGCTGAAATTCACTCCACTGGAAATTTGGAAACAGCGTGCTGTATTACTTGGCATTCACGCCAGAAACTCTAATACGAACATTTCAGAGTGTTTGGGTGTCAATCTGAGAACATTGCAGAGGATACTGAAAGAGCTAGAGGAGTCTAATGGTAGTTTAGAGTAATCACTAGTGATGGCAATGTTATGCCTTCATTCTTCTTCCCACAGGGCCTCAGACTAAACACGATAGCCTACATCATGTGCCTTGAAGAGGTAGTGCTGCCCCGGGCCAAAAGTGTACTTACTGAAAGACGCTACGACATTGCTTCATACCACAGAAGCAGGAGGAATCGGTTATGGCTGTCATACAAACCCCCAAACTGTAATGCCTTTGATTATTAAACGTGGCACGGTTGACAGACAGACAGACAGACAGACAGACAGACAGAGAAAAACAAAATTCATTTTGATACCATAGATTACCTGAAGGCAAGTATAATAGCATCATTCACAAACTTAAACAAGAAGACCACCCAGAAGAGTTGCAGGAGATCCGAAAGTCATCTGGAGGCTGTAGTTGACACCAATGGTGATTTTATTTAATATTTAGTTTTTAATATATTTCGGTGTAATTTTGGTTCATCTGTTAAATTGAGATGTCAGTTTTATTATAATTTTTTGCGTAATTTATGTGCCAATTTATCCATCGTAAACTGTAGTGAATAAGTCATTTAAGAAATGTTGTATCAGCCAATGTTATGGATGAAACTGATGAGGACATTTTCTTGGTTCATCATAGTGGATCCAATGTTGAAATATCTGACTCCTTTATCTAAACTTATTTTATAAATGGAAATTTGTCTCTGTGTGTATGTGTGTGTGCGTGTATGTGTGTGTTCGTTACCTATAGACTCCGAAACGGCTGAACCGATTTTATTAAAAATTTAGACAGTTGTACTATAAGCGTCTGCGAGTGTTCTTAGCTAGGTTTTGTGTCGAGGTACCCCGATAAATATCGAAAATCGATAATCGAAATCATCGGGTTATAGAAGGAGTAGTCCGATTTTAATCAAATTTGATACACTCATGATTATGATACATTAGGTAAATATACACTTTAAACAAAACGTTCACAGCCCCTCACACATTTTATTCTATACCAATTTCTCACGTTGGAACAAACTTATTATTTTTTCTTATATATATATATAAACACAGAGAGAGAGAGAGACAGACAGAGCACTATGGCTAGTGGACGTGTATAATGATATACGCGCTAAAAAGTCTGCCTACTTCCACCGAACGCCCATAGCACAGGGTAGAGTCGCCGACTGACGCCATTTCGGTCGAGTTTCAATCCTGGGTTAAAAAGCAATCAGAGTCTAACCGTACTGATGAGCTGTGATACAGCGAAACGATCTGTCTGCGGATGACAATAATACATATATATATATATATATATGTATGTATCAATGCACTGACTTTATAGAAAAGCACAAAATAAACTTTCTATAATAAATTAAGCTATACTATTGTTTTTTTTTTAATTCTGTTAACACCACAAAAGAAAAAATAACAAGCAAAAAAAAATCCGCAAGTTTATTCGTTCACGGCCTCTCACACTTTTTATTATATATATATATATATATATATATTAGTTCAATGGGTGCAAGATTCATTGAAAGGTTATTAATTGAGAATTATAAGAATAAAAAAACTATTCAATGAAATTAATTCTCACTTGAAAGAAAATATCAGTGAATATTGAAATGGGTGAAATACATCACAGAAACAAACAAATACAGAAAAAGGGGAAAAGCGTAAAGCAAGAAATAAAGAAAAGAGATAAAAATCTGTAGAGGATATCAACGAAGAAAGAAACAAATAAACAAAGAACATCTGTAGATGAAAGAAAGAAAGAAAGAAAGAAAGAAAGAAAGAAAGAAAGAAAGAAAGAAAATCGGTAGGAGATGTCAAAGGAAAACAAAGGAAGAAACAAACAGATAACATCTGCAGAGGATATCAATGAAGAAAGAAAGAAAGCAAAAAAGAAAGAAAGAAAAGAAAGAAAGAAAATCCGTAGAGTATGTCAATGAAAAAAAGAAAGAACATCTGCAGAAGAAAGAAAGAAAGAAAGAAAGAAAGAAAGAAAGAAAGAAAGAAAGAAAATCCGTATTTGATATCAATGGAAAAGTAAAAAAAGAAAGAAAGAAAGAAAGAAAATCTGCAGAAGAAAGAAAGAAAGAAAGAAAATCTGCAGAAGAAAGAAAGAAAGAACGAAAGAAAAAAGAAAGAAAGAAAATCGGTAGAGTATATCAATAGAAAGAAAGAAAGAAAGGGATCTGTTGTGGATTTCAGTGGAGAAAGAAAGAAAAAAATCAGTAGAGAATAACAACAACGTAATAAAGTAAGAAAGAAAAACAAAGAAACAAACAAACAAACAAGAAAGATGGAAAAAAAGAACATTCTTAGAAGGAAGGTTGCAATTATGGTTAAATTGAGAGACGAAAAAACAAGTAACTGCTATAAAGAGAAAAAGAATAAAAATAAATTTAAGAAAAAAGAAAAAACGTAAAGGCGAAGGGTAAAATAAAGAAAAACTAATAAAACGAAAAAGAAAAGAAAAGGAAATCCAGAAAGTGATTACAGGACGTGTCTCAGGACACAAAGATGATACCCCCCCCACACACACACACACCATCACCACTACTCAGCACCAATTCATAAACACCCGAGCTCATGCATATTTCTTTCCATATCTTTTTCTTTTCCATGTTTTCTATCTTGTTTCATCGTTGCTGCAAATCACCGAGCGGTACCTGATCGCACTTTCCATCAAATAAAACCGCTTTCTTAATTGCAAAGTCTTTTCACGTCTTTTACGCCTGGTTAAAGCCACCAATAGTCACGTGAGATTCGTTCAAGTCAAGGTAAAAAAATACACAGAAAAAAAATCGCTCTTTTCATCAATCGGTATCATTTCTCATTTGCAATTAAAACCATTCTTCTCCTACCGAAATGCCCGTTCCTTAATTGACTGTGGTGTAACATTGTTTATGACGATACAGGTTCGGTATAAAACTCATACCCAGATCTCATTCTTCTTAACACAGAAGGAAGGCGAGAAGAAAGTTTAATCATCAGTTGTAACAAAATGTTTATTTGCCAGCTTAAGAAAAAGCTCAAGACGCTAACTACGAAATGGCAATCAAAATCAAACAAGCTTAAAGTATAAATATCTACAAAATGTGAGCATCTCGACGTGGTGTAATTGTTAACAAGCTTGACTAGCCAGAACTTATTACAACCGAGTAATGAGTTCGATCCTCACTGGGTACCCCATATTTTTGGCCTTGTGCCACATCTAAACGGCGCTTAGAACAGCAAATGTCTGGAAAATGTGACAACGATTTTTCTGGGCATGACGAGAAGCAAAATCCGGTAGCAACACCAACGACCGGAAGGTTAGAATTTTTGAGGAACCTCTTCTTAAGGGCTGTTGTTTCTGACCCGGGGAGATAGTACGTGTTAGGTTCTCAGCTATGAAATCAACAATATATTTATATAATAAAATAAGCAAAAATACCTACAGATGTTCTCTCTTTTACTTAATCTCACCCAAAAGCAGGCTCACGAGCCACTCAAGGTAGATGGTTTTGCGATATGAATGTAAAAAGATGGAGGAAGTGAAGATTATAAAGATAATGAGGATAGATTATTGAAGAGGTTCAAATTGTGGTGCTTAAGGAGAGCATTCACGCTGGAATATCTTCCGGACCCGGAAGTAAATACTGGATGTCCACAAAGTCCGTCTGCACTTTTTAATAATTTATAACTTTATTTGTATTTGCGATAGAAATAATTTTTAAAAAGTGAGCTTGAACAATTAAACTTCAAAGATAATACAGTGCTCTAAGTCACTTTGCTCTGCGTGTTAGACAGTTTCTAAATCAGAAATTTCCTAACAGATCGATCGAAAGGGGTGGAGCATTTTATTGGCCTCCACGTTCACCAGATTTGACTCCATTCGATTTTTTATGGGGACAGGTGAAAACAATTGTGTATGCAACCAAACCTAGTTCATTAGAAGATTTGAAAGCTAAAATAACTAATGGGATTCCAGGCATTACTGTAAATCAGTTGGCAAATGTTTCCCGTGAACTGTAAAATCGTATTATCCTTTGTATTGCTAATGATGGAAAACAAATGGAAATAAAATTTCAATAAAACCTTAAAAAATATAGATTTGCCTCTTTGTAATCCTTTATACAAATTGTTTCTATCGCAAATACAAATAAAGTTATAATTTTTTTAAAGTGCACACGAACTTTATGGACACCCTGTATACTAATAAATAAATAGATTAGTTCTGTTTAGTAGCTAACATGTTTTTACTGTTGCCAACAGTTGACAATCGAACTAAAGTTTTCTTTTTAAATTTAAAAACTTCGAAATGCTAATTTTCAAGTCAGCAAAACCCTTTCTACTTGAAAGATTGGTGCAATATTATCTCCATATACATATTTACAACCGTTACGACTGTAAGTACTCGAACAATGTCCGAACGAAATCATAATCATTTATAACATGGCTATTTAAAAAAACAATCTTGTAATGTAGTGGATTCAAATCAACCTTCTTCTTCACTTTTACAAAAATTCCCAATGAGGTGTGAAATCCTGATTTTTCCAAATAGAAAAAGGGTTGACTATGTGCTTAAAGAAAAAGTCGAACTAGATTTCGCAAGTAGGTGTTAAATTGATTTTGACTAATGGGAGCAACTTGCAAGACTTGAGAACTCGAGTCAGTGTGAAAAATCTAGTGGCAATAAAAGGGCCTCGATCAGCGTCAGCGAGTCAGTCAGAGATGGAAACAGCAAAGACGACAAGCTAAAATGTAACGAGAGACGCTTGAAGCTGACCTGGACATTTGTCCTCTTTCTCCTTCTTTTTGCGGATTCGTTCTACTTCTCTACCCAAAGACATTCCCACTGAATACATACATACATACATACATACATACATATTATTTAAACATTTACTACTACGAACATTTTCTGCAAATCTTGATACTCATAACTTTCTCAATGAACACGAACTCTACCCATAACTTCTTAATAATGTTTCTAATTGCATATTAACTCCTACAACTTATGTTACTCCTTCCTTTTAATAAATTTCTCTTTTAACATAAAAGATGTATATTTTATTCTTACACTATTCCACATTAATTCACACGTTCAAAACTGCTACCAACCAACCTTCTGATAATTCTGATGATGATAATTCTGGATAAAACTTGTAAACTGTAGGGAGTTTGGTTAAGTATGACACAAGGCCGAATCAAAGAAATATTAACCAGCTCCCTACGGCTACAGTATCACTTGTTGGGAGATTTCTTAGTCTACGGTTGTTAACTTTATTGCCGCACCCAAAACCAAAACACTTCAATCTCTATACGGTAGCCATTAATTTCACGGCTTAAAAGGCAGCGATGTTAGCTCAAAACACGTTTACCAAAAAATATATATATATAACGTTTAAAATATTGAGAAATAATGTCAAATATTTACAAGAATTCATTAACTTCGGAAAATTATTTGTTACGATAATAAAGTTACCAGAAATATTCCAACGATAAACGTGCATTCCTGAAATTGGAATTATTTTAATTTGGTTCTGTCATAATGGTTTTCTGTGACGTAACTGAAAAGGAACACTTGACTGAAAATATTTTATAGAGATTTGATTCCTCCCAGGGAGATACATTTATTAGGATATAACTTTTCGATCTCTACGGTGGTAGATATTTTAGTTTCACTGTTTGCCAAATCAAATATATATATATTGTCATCCGCAGACAGATCTGTTTCGCCGTATCACAGCTCATCAGTACGGTTAGACTCCGATTGCTTTTTTACCCAGGATTGAAACCCGACCGAAATGGTGTCAGTCGGCGACTCTAACCCTGAGCTATGGGCGTTCGGTGAAAGTAGGCAGATATATATATATATAAATTCAGATAAAACTTAGTGGGGAAATAGCCATTTTCAACATGTCACTTTAAAGCATGCATTCTTCGACTCTTTCTGGGCGGAGAATGAAGAAAATTCTAAGCCCAGAGGTTAGTTTAGGTAAAGGAAGGGATTGCGATGTATTGGCTTTTCTTTGGGTTGGGCAGGGGCACGGAGCCAGTAGTAATTCTTTCTAGTAGTGGGAGGTATGTGGCCTGACCCTAGGATTAGCAAGGTAAGTGGTGTGCAGGCAACTGCTAGGTCAAAATTTTGAAAATATTTTGGCAATTTTTTTATCGGGACTAACTGGTGGAATAAAATAATTATTGTAATTTATATTTGTTTCCATGGCGACACATACTTATGATCTCCCTTCGTTTGTTAAGGAGAATATTTTAGTCTTGAAATTTTAGAATAAATAAAGAACAAGTAGGAAAAAAGTGTCTTAATCTAACGTTTCACTTTTAACAAGCTTCTTCAGAGATTTTTAAAGACAAATTATTTAAAAATCCAAAAGACAGTCTGTTGAGGGAGGCATAATTATTTAGAATAGAAAACCATTCAATCACTTGCCACGTGTATAGCGCATTTCACATATTAACTTTACTGACTCATAAACGCACACATTCACACATGATTTCTCTCAAGACATACATTCATAACTGATTCTCTCATTTTATTTTGTTAAAAATTCATTCCATCATTTGACACATGTATACAATACTTGTTACGTATTTTGAACGGAAATATATTTAGTCACTGTCATTCACACATACTAATGTTATCGACGTATGCACACACTTAGTTCGTCTATGGTTTGGATGCGTTTCATACACATTATTTTTGCTTACATTTACTTACTTTCATAATAAACATCTAATGTTTTCATTACGCATTGGCACACACTTAAACAGACAAAAGTTTTTTCTTCCAAATTTAATATCCATCCATTAATTTATCACACGTGACACGTATCTGACCAATGAAACTATATCTCAATCAACAGACTGTCTTTTGGATTTTTAAATCATTCGTCTTTAATAAATCTCTGCAGAAGCTTGTTAAAGTGAAACATGGCTTCTGCTCCGATGAGCTTAGATCACTGGTGCCGCCTAAGTACGAATTTACACGAGATACTAGATTAGCAACTAGGTCCCACCCTTTTACAGTTAAACAAATAAGATGTAACAGTAAATTCTACTCCAACAGCTTCTTTTCTCGCGCTTCCCGCCTGTGGAACTCCCTTCCACAAGTCTGCTTTCCCGACAGTTACAATCTCCAGGTGTTTAAATGTAGGGTCAATAGACACCTCCTATCACACTAACTCCCAACTATTCTCACAACACTCTCATCTACCCAACCCTCATTCTCGGTATCCTCACCCGCCTATCACCCACCCTCTGACATTTCCTATATTTAATCAGCCTTTCTCCACACTACGTAGCCCCCTGCACAGTAGTGGCAGTGACATGCCTTGCTCGGGGTGAAACGCTTATGAAAAAAAAAAAAAAAAGATTAAAGATACCTTTTTTTCCTACTTATTCTTTACTTATTCTTTCATCTTGTAGGATTTCGATCCATATATTCAACTGATATATATATATATATATATATATATATATATATATATTAACTTTATATTGTATTGTGTTTGTTTCGTTGATTGCATAATTAGTATAATTTTGATTATATAATGGTGTGATGGTCTTTGTGATTACAACAGATTGATTAACTATTATCTCTTAAATATTTTTAATATTTTAGACCCCAATTTCTTATCCTTTCACCGTTAATATATAATATTTATTTATATTTTTTTATTTTCATTTTCTCCTATCATCTGTTCTTTCTAATTCAAATTTATTTCTCTGTTCTTTCTTCTTCTTCTTTCCTTTTCATTTACGCCTTAAGATACTTACCCTTTCTTTTTAACGCTCTCTCTCTCTCTCTTTCTCTCTCTCTCTCTCTCTCTCTCTCTCTCTCTCTCTCTCTCCTAACCCACTTCCTTTACGTTTCAAATCTACGGGTCAGCAGTCTAACTGACTTGCTGAATGTATCTTTAGATTTAAGTTGACAACCGCTCTTACGCGTGCTCTTTGATTATATGTTGCGTATATATATATATATATATATATATATATATATATATATATATATATATATATATGCTTATGTATGAATATGTGTGTGTATTCGCCGAACTGATGTAATGATGTATTTTCTTAAATTTTCTCTTTTAAGAGAACGACATTTATTTTTATTAGATAGATAGATAGATAGATAGATAGATAGATAGATAGATAGATAGATAGATAGATAGATAGATAGATCCGTTTACTGTGGATTATCAAAAGTTTATTTTACAGGTTTTTAAAGCCAGGTTTTGTGGAGACATAATAATGATTTAGTAATACAAGTAATACTAATTAACCCATAATTGGCGGGGATGGTGAACTCATACTTTTCCCAAGGCTATTTACATGTAAGTGAATATAATAAACCCAAATGAAATTAGAACTTGGCTTTCTGATTTACAATTTCAAGCTATTATCTATTACACCATCCTCACCTCCAGGTTTTCAGTATACCCGAGCAATCACCCATATTGTCTATCATCGACGTTGTATAACCTAGATGAACGGATGGGATCCGGTGTATCAACTTGATATGGCCGTAAGCCATATAAACAGATGAGAGAGAATCTGATAATATTTACCTCATGTGAAATCACGATGTACTTTTTTCGAACCCAGAATATATATTTATATTGTCCCTTCACTCACCTTTTCTTCTAAAATAAACACAAAAACAAAAGTAAATCAAGCTATTTCTTTCGTATTAAATCTGATAGATTCTTCCTTCCTTAATTTTTGTCCGTCAATAATTTGCTGTTTCCAAAAATGACTAAAAGTCTTCATGAGTGTGTCGGTATTTTGCGAACTAGAGTTGGATCATTTTAAGAAGGAAATTGTTTATTTTGCACAGTGGTCCATTGTTTGGCATTAAAAAAAATTGTCGATAATTAGCAATGAGCATTGAGAGTGTGGTTGCTGGAATGATATTATCGAAGAGGGAAAACTGAACATGATAGGAGAAGTAATTTGGCTGAAAAGAGGAAGGGCTGATAGGGAAACATTAAAGAAAATCACACGAACATATTCTAAAAGACAGAAAGAAGGAATGAATGAATGAGACAAAGAACAAATAAGACAGAGTAATGACTAAAAGTGGATGTGTGTCGTGGTGCAGTGGATATCGGCTTGGAACGAAAAATCGGGAAACCGAGTTCGAATTCCAGTCGTATTCGTTGCATTCACTTACGCGCAAATACCCTTGGGAAAGGTATTAATCCGTCTCTTCCCTCCTGTTATGGGTTAAATAACAAGACAGATTGGGTTCTGTAGCCATGGTCGGCAACCAGTCTACCGCAGAATGCAATGGCAACCTACTGCAGGATAATCTTCTGCCCAGTCAGTCATGTCTCTTTTGAGACATGATCACCCAAGCGTGTATCACATATGGCACTTAAGTGACTGAATGATTAAAAGAAAAAAAGATCAATAAACAGAAACAAAACAAGAACGAAATAAAAATAATAATAAAACATAAAAGATATAAAAACAATAACGACAAAAGAATGACCAAGAGAAGGAAAGAAAGAAGTAACAAGTTGATTAAAGCCCAAGAGAAAGAAAAACAAAACAGCAGAAAGAAAGAAAGAAAGAAAGAAAGAAAGAAAGAACTAATAAATCGAATAAGGAGCAAAAGATAGAAAAATTATTAGAAAGACAAAAAGGAAGAAAGATCGAATAATTTAAATGAGGATGAGAAGAAAGAAAAATCAGCAGGAAGAAAGAAAGACCTAATAAATCAAATAAGCAACAAATGAAAGAAAAAACAGCACAAAGAAAGAAAGAAAAACAAACAAAAAAGAAAGAAAGAAGGAAGGAAATATCTAATAAATCAAATGAGGACTAACAGAAAGATAAAATCAACAGAAAGAAAGAAAGAAAGAAAGAAAGAACTAATAAATCGAATAAAGACCAAACGAACGAAAAATCATCAGAAAAGAAAAAACGAAAGAAAGATCTAATAAATCAAATGAGGATGAAAAGAAAGAAAGAAAAAAACTAGCAGAAAGAAAGAAATACCTAATAACTCAAATCAGGAGCAAATGAAAATAAAAACAGCAAAAAGAAAGAAAGAAAGAAAGAAAGAAAGAAAGAAAGAAAGAAAGAAGAAAATATCTAATAAATCAAATGAGGACAAAAGGAAAGAAAACAGAAAGAAAGAAAGAAAGAACGATCTAATAAATCAAATGAGAACCAACAGAAAGAAAAAAAGCATAAAAAGAAAAAAAGTAGAAAGAAAGAACTAATAAACCAAATAAGGAGCAAAAAAAAGAAAAATCATTAAAAAGAAAAAAGGAAGAAAGACACATCTAATAAATCAAATGAGGATAAAAAGAAAGAAAGAAAAAACTCAGCAGAAAGAAACAAACATTCAAACAAAAAAAGAAAGAAGAAAAGATCTAATAAATCAAATGAGGACAAAAAGAAAAAATCAACAAAAAGAAAGAAAGAAAGAAAGAAAGAACGATCTAATAAATCAAATAAGAACTAACAGAAAAAAAAACAGCATAAAAAGAAAAAGAAAGAAAGAAAGAAAGAGCTAATAAATCAAACAATGACCAAAATAAAGAAAACTCGTTAGAAATAAATAAAGAATGAATGAAACAAAATAATGATGAAAAGAAAGAAAACGATCAATCGAAAGAACTAAAGAAAACAAAGAATATTGATTGCGAGAAAGAACTAAGGACTGAAAGTTTTTAAAGAAACAAATATATGAAGGCAAGCAGGAAATGAGAAAAAGAGAAAAATGTTAAACAAAGATAGAAATATGTTGAAAATTGTCGAGACGCTTCAGCGTGTTGCAGTTGTCAACCAACTTAACCATCATACCAGGACCACTGGAGGAAACTTTTATTGTCAGTCGGTGCCACACACAACCATTCGACATTAAAAGAGATTTTTTTTAAATCTGGAGAAGACTCATGTCGAATGAAAAAAATTAAAAATGCAGAGAAAAAAGGAAAATTTATTAAAAGAAAGAAAGAAGAAAAGGAAGAAAGATGAATGTGTAGAAAAAAGATAGAAGAGATAAAATTTAGAAAGAAAGAAAGAAAGATAAATGTGTGGAAAAAGAAATAAAAGATATAACTTAAGAAAGAAAGAAAAAGAAAGAAAGAGAGAGAGAAAAAGTAAAATGAATCTATAGAAAAAAGAAAGAAAAGATGTAAATTTAGAATGAAAAAGGAAGACGAATAGGTGGAAAAAAAAGAATATAGAAGTTCTGAAAGAAAAAAAGAAAGAATGAAAAAATGAAAGAAAATGTGGAAAAAGAAAAAAGATAAAACTTTCGCAAGAAAGAATAAAAGAAAGCCAGAAAGAAAGATGAATCTATACAAAAAAGAAAGAAAAGTTGAAACCTTCGAAAAATAAAAAAGTATAGAACCTTAGAAAAAAAGAAAGAAAGAAAGAATGAAAGAAAGAAGAAAGAGATGAAACCTTAGAATGAAAGAAAAATGGATATGTGAAAAAGAAAGAAAAATCTTTCGCAAGAAAGAATAAAAGAAAGATGAATCTATAGAAAAAAGAAAGAAAAGTTGAAATTTTAGAAAAAAAAAGAAATTAATGAAAACGATACAAATATAACAAGATATGAAGAAAAGTACCTAAAGAAATAAATTATGAAATTTCAAAAGAAAGAAAGCGATAAAGATATTGAAAAGTAATGAAAGAAAAAAGATGGAAATGTAAAAAAAAAAAAAAAAAAAAAAATCTATAAAAATATAGGAAAAAAAAAACTAACGTCGTGGTTCAAACAGAATTCACGAGACCGAAATGTCAACATGAAACTGGAACAAAATTTGAAAGAATAAATGAACTACCTGAAACATGTATGCAATTCAGAACGGAAGGTCTAAGACACAAAGACGTAACAAATCAATGACTATTAATAGCTTCTCAAAAGCAAGAAGAACCGGATCCGTATGAAACGTACTCATTTGTTCATAAATGTCGGCTTGTTATGTCTGATGTCTAATCAAAAAGGTGAATTGAAACCAACCAGCATTAAGAGTCTAGAAATACCGACTATTTTTGCAATATGAAAAAGAAGTCGTTGAGAAGAGAGACAAAAAAGAACGCACAAAAGGAAATGTAATAGTCTTCGAATCAGCGATACGAGAAAATGGAAATCGTAACATGGCGGAATTTGACTTATTAGTTTAATTATAAACTGAACGCTGTTTACGCTAACAAATCTGAGAAAAGACTTTTCAGATTAAAAAAAAGAAGAGAAAAGACCGGAGATTAAATCAAAATTCATTTTTCCCTGCGTATCTTGTATACCGTCGATTTCAATTAGTCATATTTCCATTAAAGCTAAATTATAATGGGCTTAAGCAGTATATACTTACGAAAGAAAGTTAAATTATTTCAATACAACAAAAAATAGAAAATTCAAGGTCTTTAATAATTTATATATTTAAAAAACAAAAAGATATACAATAGACACAATTATGTCGGAATTTATTAAAAGACGTATTGTTATATTGCTATATGCCTCACCATCGGCCTCATGACAGAGTGGTTAAAACGTTAGTATTTTGATCGTAGAACTCAGGTTCGAATCTCATGTTGGAATTTCTCAAAGAGACAAACCCTTGATGGTATTGGTATACAAAGATGACAATAGCGTGCAATACTGACGTAAAGTATCCAATAAAATCTTACAAGTTTGTGAGTGGAATTGAATAAACGAAACTGTTAGTAATCAGTCGACGGCTGTGTTAGCTGGAAGTCATAAGTCACCGTGACCGAGGATTTGAGTGCGCTGTCTGTTCAAATATTGAACACGCCAGACTGTGCACTCTTTTAAAGCAACTGTAACTAGCATGATTGCAATAAAAACCGTGAGTTGGTTCTGCAGGCTTAAAAAAACTTAAATATACTTGATCAGGCGTCTACAACATGGATTGGAGATCAGTGATTTATCTGTTGTCACCCCGGGAGGAGCACACCTGCTGATTTCACCTTGCCTGGCATATTTGTACTCATGAAAAAAACCGTTGAACAAATGGATATTCATAGAAATGGTGCGATTTGGGAAGTCTTTCACACATCTCGGAAGAAGAATGTAAGGACCAGTGGTCAGGAGTCTCCCAACAGTAACTGGCTAAGAACAACTTACTAAATATTGAAGGAATTTTCATATTAACGATGTTGATTCAGGTGTCTTGCTGTCATATATATATATATATATATATATATATATATATATACTTCCGGGCATAAGTATTAGACCACCCCAGTGTTTTAAAGAAATGATGTATTTCATACTATTTTTTAGTATTTATTGCCAAGTGAATAATTGTAAATGAAAATAGAATGATTCTCTTCTTAATGCTGCACAATAACATGTGTATCAAAGGAATTTAGAAACATTTAATAATTACCTATATTGCAGTTTCATCAATGAATGGCGATTCGGACGAGTTCATCTTTGCTTCCTTGTCTTGTAAAATTTTGCAAAGTAATAATAACAAAAGAACGATTCTGTTTTCATTTGGCAATAAATACGAAAAATAGTATGAAATACATCATTTCTTTTAAAAAAATGGAGTGGCCTAATAATTATGGCCGGTAGTGTATATACATGAGAAGACCAAATAAAAGAAAAACAAAGTACAGGGAGTGTCGAAAAATTGATAAGAGAAAGATGGGAATCAAGAAGATGAAATATAGCAATTGACGTTGAATTGAAAATCATGGATATTGTAGCTCTCGGTGAAGCAATCATACGGAAAGGAGTTTCACGGGCAGGAAGTGCGAGAAAAGAAACTGTTACAGCAGAAATGTCGGCTACATTTGACGGTTTTGACTGTAAAAGGATGAGTGTTAGTTGCCAATCTAATAGCTCAAGTAAATTCGTGTAGACGTCGCACCAGAGATATAAGTCCCCCCTCCTCCTCAGAGCAGAAGCCGTGAAAATATCTGTAGAAAAGATAGAGAGAAGCCACATCCCCTCAGTGAGAATGCGACTGAAGTCGAGCTGCCAAATCGGAATCGATTACATTGCAGATCCTCCTTTGGATTTTGTCAAGAACCCCGAGATGAATAGCAGGAGTACCCAACCAGATGTAGCAAGAGTATTTAATGCACTTACAAATTGTGCATTTGTATATGTGCAAGATGGATTCTGATGAGAAAAAAACTTCCTGCCCTAACACACTGACCAAACCTTCCTAGCAGTAGATGTAGATATTGATTCTATGTAGTCGTTCCACTTCAGGTTGACTAAGAGAGTGAGACCGAAAAGGCACAGTGCATTGCTTTCTGGGAGACTATCGTGAGCCATATTGATGGAAGGTAAGAAAGTTTCTCTATGGTGGTTAAAGAAGAGCAGCTTCATTTTGAAAGCATCAACAATTACAAGTCATTTCTTACCCAAATCCAACACAGAGATGAGGTCGACTAAGCGAGTGAGGCCGAGGAGGCGCAGTGTATTGCTATCTGGGAGACTAGCGTGAGCCATATTGATGGAAGGTAGGAAAGTTTCTCTATTGTGGTTAAAGGAGAACTGCTTCCTTTTGAAAGCATTAGCATTTACAGATCAGTTCTTACCCCAATCCAACACAAAGAAGCGGTCGACTAAGCGAGTGAGGCCGAGGAGGCGCAGTGCATTGATTTCTGGGAGACTATCGTGAGCCATACTGATGGAAGGTAGGAAAGTTTCTCTATTGTGGTTAAAGGAGAGCTGCTTCCTTTTGAAAGCATTAAAATTTACATTTCTTACTCCAGTCCAACACAGAGAGGAGGTCCTTTTCAAGAGCAGTAGCGAAATTTATTGTGTTAGCCCTGGCAGGATTAAATTATGGTGTCATATGCATAGATACCTACTTGGGATCTGAGTACATCAGAATGACCATTGCTAAAAGCGTAGAACTCGGAATAGAACTCTAAGGAACTTCCGCGTTCGTATGATAGGATCTTGAATGAAGACCGTTCATTACGGCTTTCATTACGCGATTTGAGAGGAACTATTAGATTTTAATCTAACAATCCTCTAATTATACCATAACCTTGTAGCTTCCACAGAAGGCCAGCATGCCGAACCCTTTTAAACGCTTTCGAAATATCCAGGACAAAGCACGAGCTTCGCCGTTCTTATCAAGATTATATACATCTATATTAAGCAGTAGACCTGGCAAAGCTGAATTCATATTGTTTGTCAGAGAATAGATTGCGAGATGTGAGATGTGAGATGTGAGATGTGAGATGTGAGATATGAGATGTGAGATGTGAGATATGAGATGTGAGATGTGAGATGTGAGATGTGAGATGTGAGATACCAAAAATCTGTAAGAGGCTGATAGGGTGATAATTAGATAGCTCAGAAGGCTTTCCAGAATTTTTAAATCCAAGGACTGCAGAGGAGGACTTCCAGTAAGTTTGTCTTTGTAATTTACTCCTGAAGATCTTAAAAAATTTCGAAGGTACTTAACTGAAAAAAAAAAACACACACACACACATATATATATATGTGAGTGGGTGTGTATGTTAGGACAGAGAAGATACTTATCTACTTTTGGTAGAGGTAAGTCACGTGGTTCACACGACGGCCGCTTCGTGACGTCACACTATGCAATGACCCAAGCGCTAGGCATTTTTCAGTTGGTGGACAGCAACTAAACGAGAAGGTTGCTATCTTTTAGCCTGGGTCCTTTCGTTCAGCCTGAGGTTAAATCTGCTACCCCTCGCAGCTTCCAAACACATGTCGCCGTTTCCATTTGGGGCATAGATGAATCCAGCTCGTTTAAATCTGGAGTCATAAAAATGACTTCTGCATGTATATGAGAGACCTTTCCTTTTGTTCCCCCTTATACTTTACCTTGTTTTTCATTCTTTTTCCTTTCAGCCATTCCGTTCCGTTCATGCGCTTCGGTGCTATTATATCATGGATATAAGAATGCCTATAACGAGAGAATAGTAAATGGGAGAATAATTTTGTCCCAAAACCTCCTGTTACATATAGATGTACAAGTTTCATTAAAGACGACTGACAAGGTATGGTGATTAACCTTATTATTTATATATGTGCTTCTATAGTGATGAGAATGTTATGTTTGATTTTTGCAGTACACAGTCAACACAATACAAAGACGTACGGACATGTTCCCGGTCCGATTAGAAATAAATTCTGTCGATTTCGAAAAGTAAGTTCGGACGAGAAATTTTCAGCGCTTTTTTGGATCAACAAAAAGAAAGCAAGAAAGAGACCGGGTAAGATAGATAGATAGATAGATAGATAGATAGATAGATAGATAGATAGATACATACATACATACATACATACATACATACATACATAAGTTTCTGCGATTAGATAGATAGATAGATAGATAGATAGATAGATAGATAGATAGATAGATAGATAGATATTATCCATCTACGTTTGTCTCTAAAGTGGAACAATGTTTACAAGTGGGAAGAAAGAAACAGACTGCGATAGAAAGAGACCGTGATAGATAGATAGATAGATAGATAGATAGATAGATAGATAGATAGATAGATAGATAGATAGATATCCTCTATTTACGTTTGCCTCTAAAGTGGAACAGTGTTTAGAATTTCGTTTATCGTCCGAGCGGCTCGTCTTTTATGATTTACAGGTGGTTGCTTCCAACGACTCATGAAAATGGTTGCATCAGACACCTGTCGCCACTAGCCAGTACCAATTGTCTGATAGACGGAAGAGATGAAAGAAAACTAGCCACTCTCGGAAGTAACGAAGAAAATCAGTCGCACACTCACCTGAAGCACCGGATAGAAAATTAGGTTTAAAAGACAGAAGCAAAGAGATTGGAGAAAAAAAAAAGAACAAATATGCGTTAGAAAGAATGGCTGCTTAAAAGAAAATAGTTTGCTTTATGGAATTATCAACAGTTTTTAGTATCTTTTTCTTTACTTTAGTTTAAATGAGATCATAGTCTCCTCTTTGTGTTTTATAGAGACGTGTTTAAAACTTGGATGGCATAACCAGATTCTCCGTTTCTAAAAGTAAATATTGTGAGTTCAATGCCTGGCGACAGCAGTGGTGCACAAAAACTTACAGTGCTTAAAACATCCGGGAATGGCACGACTCTTGGAACGAGAACAATCTTGCTGAGTAGAAATAAAAGGTTTGATTAAAAATTCCAATCGCCTGAGGAATGTTAGATCATCTAACAGACTGTAATATATTAGCTTGATCGGGAAAAATAATTGACAGGTACGTCTGGCCGTGGGTACAGTCAACAAAGGACAATGGTGGGTGACAGATACACCCGGCCGTGGATGATGTCAACAGGTACAACAACAAAAATGAACACGAGCGACTGCCACCTTGAAATGAGTGGACCGCCGGGGGTGATTGAAAGATACATCCGACCGTGGATGACGTCGACAAAACAACAACTCTAAAAGCAAAAATGCGATGGAGTTTTAAGAAAGTCTAGAACTTTTGCTGAAGAGACAGAAATTTCCCGCTGGCTTCCAACTACTGTCGACCCCTTCGTATGCACGATTCTCTCCGGCTGTCGTCCTGATTCACACAAGCGTCACCGTAAACAAGTATGATTCTAGTTGATATATATATATATGTTCCTCGTTGCTTGTCCAGATTCAGCAGCAACGGTTTAATACACAACACAGCCGAAACGTCGTAAATATGAGAATAAAGATGAGGACAACTGTCCGAACTGTGTAAATGAAAGAAAACGATTCAAAATACCACTATTAAATTCTTCATCTATGTGCCGTGTCTCTTCAGGACGTAGACGATTATGTCTCTCTACAACGTCCTATCTTTCGTCCTTCTTAGTAACGTTTGTGTGTTTTTCGTCCACTATTATTTGGCCATCTATTCATACAAGCTCGCCAAGTAACCAACTCTCTCCCACCGTTCTTTTTGCTTTTGATATGTCCTGTGAGTTTCCAAATCCCTATTTCTCATTATAATTTTGAAATATTATCTCTTTCTGATTTTGGGGATCAGTACATATTTTTTTTCCATTTTTGTTGTGGATCTTCGTCGCCAATTGGTTGTGAAGTTGTGGCGAAACTTCACCGCAAAATGTAGTGACCGGTTTGTGCCGGAAGTAAGACACGGAACACAGAAGGTAGTTTCAAAACAGTATATTAGTATACCACGAAACAAGATATTCAAAGGAAGTGTTAATAATAATCAACTAGAAATAAGTAAGACCGAAGTTATTATTACGCTGCTTATTGCATGACTAGTAGCTGTCGTTAACTGCTTTCATTAACTGCTTTCCTTAAATGCTCTCGTTAACTGCTCTCCGGATGTCACGCTAGTAATTACATATAAAAAAAGAAAGAGTTCATTCCTTGTAGGAGGGCACCATAAAAATTTCACTGATAGCTTTCTCTTTGTACAGGTGCTCCATCCACAGTATTCTCAGTATCCTTTTTTAGTACAACATGTTTTCCAGTCTTCTTCTTCATCTGGAAGAAAAATGTCGAGCATTTACTGCCACATAGGAGGGTGGATATTACACAGCCGTTCGTTCGACACTTTTCTTTTTCTAATGAAATTTTTTATGCTACTTCTTTGTTTAGCTTTTCGAAGCCATCTTTTGCAGTTGAAATTTACCTTCAAATTTCGGTGTCACATGTGCCAATTTCTGTTAAAACATTTCCCAGATTTCTAAACTTCTGTACTTGTTGGATTTTAAATCTACTTCACATCTTGGGCTCATCATGTTATAAGGAATAGAATATAT
Source organism: Ascarosepion bandense (assembly GCA_037127315.1). Classification (NCBI taxonomy): domain Eukaryota; kingdom Metazoa; phylum Mollusca; class Cephalopoda; order Sepiida; family Sepiidae; genus Ascarosepion; species Ascarosepion bandense. The sequence goes on along the minus strand of JBBBDQ010001661.1, from coordinate 702,646 downwards.
ATATATGATACATAGACATATACACACAGACACACATATATATATATGTGTGTGTGTGTGTGTGTGTGTGTGTGTCTATGTGTGTGTGTCTATGTGTGTGTGTGTGTCGTGCTATGTATTTAAAACACACACACACATGCACACACATAATTGTCGCCGTTTTATATATATATATATATATATATATATATATATATATATATATCCGCAGACAGATATGTTTCGCTGTATCACAGCTCATCAGTACGGTTAGACATCCGATTGCTTTTTAACCCAGGATTGAAACCCGACCGAATTAGCGTCAGTCGACGATTCTACCTCTGAGCTATGGGCGCTCGGTAGAAGGAGATAGACTTTTAGCGTATCATGTATCATACGCCAATAGCCAGAGTGCTCTAATTCATTACTGAACGAGCGATGCGTAGGTGCTAGAGTAGCTACTGTTTTTTCAAAGTCTACCATTAATCCAGAGTGTAAGAGCGTAAATAGTTGTCCGCAGACAGATCTATTTCGCTTTTCGCTGTATCACCGCTCATCAGTACGGCTAGACATCCGATTGTTTATATATATATATATATATATATATATATATATAGTGCGAATCGTGAATTGTTGTCGCAATTTATATTTTTCATTTCAGCATGCGCGTTGTTTGCTATTGATTTTGCTGACTGCGCAGTACAGAAGAGTCAGTTGAGTACTGTCTGTGAGAAAATAATCAACATGTCGTAATTCATTCCGTCAGATATTTGAAAACGGCATGCTGTAATGCTTGGCATTCACGCCGAAAACTTTATGGGTAAACAGCTCTAGAGCCTGGATCATATAGCCATGGTTGATAACCAGTCTAGAAGACAATTCTGAATTCTAAACCTGAGGAGGGTCGTTCGGATAGGGGTTATATATGAGGAAAGTTATGAGAATGAATAACAGGTTAGGGGGGTGTCAGAAAGTGGGTAAGAGAAGGATGAGAATACTGATGAGAGTGAAGTGGACGTAGAAAGGAACATGAGAAAGAGGATGCAAGTCAGTGAGATAGAAGATGACTATTGACTTTACATCTAAATTCTTAGAGATTGTAGCTGTCGGGGAAGCATGTAAACGGAAGGGAATTCTACAGGCGGGAAGTGTGAGAAAAGAAGCTGTTGGAGTAGAATTTGCGTTTACATTTTATTGGTTTCACAGTAAAAGGGTGGGACCTAATCTTGTGGCGCGAGTAAATTTATATATAGGGACCACCAGTGAGCTAAGTTCATCGGAGCAGAAGCTGTTAAAGTATTTGTAGAAGAGACACAGGGAAGTCATATTGTGCCGGGGAGAAAGTGGCTGAAACTTCCATGTCGGGATCAGTTATATTACAGACTCTCTGTTGGATTTTGTCAAGAACACCTAGGTGGATAGCAGGGGCACCCGAACAAATATGGCATCAGTATTCAGTGCACGGGCAGATGATAGATTTATATATGTGATGGATGGTTTCAGACTTGTGTTATATACTGTTTGGCTGCTTGTTCTTAAATTTATTTATTTTCATATATTTTCTTCATATAGAATTAATATATCTATTTTAAAAATCATACGTAAATATTTTTATATCTCAATCGTAGCCTTAATAATAATAATAATAATAATAATAATAATAATAATAAGAAGAAGAAGAAGAAGAAGAAGGGTATTTGCGCGAAAGTAAATGCAAGGAATTCCAGTTGAATTCTCTTCATTTATTTTCGCACAAATACTCTTGGGAAAGGTATTAATCCGCCTCTAGCTATGGGTTAAGTGGCAGAGCAGACTAGTGTTATATACCCTTCGGGTATAGAAAGCTATAACTTATATTTTTATTCTTTTCAGTGACTGTAATGTGTAAAAGGGTAGTCAGAAGGAGTCACGCACATACGCACATACGATGGAGTAACTGGATGGAGTTTATCTTCTCTTTCCTGTGTTCTCTCTCAGTTGTCTGGTCGTTCTCTGATCTCAACCTGGAAAAACCTGACTCTTACACTCTTCTACCATGGTTTAATACTTCCTATTTGACCGAATTAATATTCTATGGGTCACAGATGCGTCCTCTTTGTTTAGGTACATTTATTTATCGCTTTCGCAATATTATTGTCTTTGGGTCAAAACATAATCACAATTTCTGTCTTTCCCTGGTTTGTATATTCTCTGACCTTAAACACGGAATGCTCACAAAAATACAATTATATTTCTTCAATACTAACATTGGTATTTGCATTAGTTAATATTTATTCAGTGTAAATACACTCTTGTTTGCCAGCCTGCATTCCTTGCTTTTGAGCGAAGTTATATCCCGTGGGTCACAGAATATATAACATTGGATTTTATAGCTTTGATTAGCAACGAGTCTAACGCAGGCAAACTACTGCGAAAACCTACTGCGGAAAAATACTTGTCCAGTATGTCTCGAAGAGACATGACTACCGAAGCGTCAACCAAAAAGATTTTCAAAGGTTAAGAAGACGAAGTAGGGAAAAAAAGAAGGGAAAAAGGAAGAAAAAGGAAGAAAAAGAAGGAAAATAACAACAAGAAAGAAGAAAAAATTATCATTATATACATCGCGAAGAACACTGGAGATGTGAGGAAGCTAAACAGTGTCAGCGCGGTAGGTTAATAGAACATTCGTCATTTTTCTAGTAAAGACGAACGTCTAATAAAATGACCAGATTCAACAGTTAATAATAGCGAATATATATATATATATATATATATATATATATATATATATATATGACACACACACACACACACACACGAGAACACAAGAGAACGAATACAGGATAGAAAAAATCTACCAACACGCCTCCAATTAAAGCAGATAGATGTAACAAGAAGTCATAAAACGAAGCCAACTACCACTTTGGCAAAAGTCATACTATCGGTCATTAACCCATACTTAGATAACCCATAAATTAAAACAGATTGATATCATCAGACTGTAAAACGATGCCAACTATCAATCACACACACACACACACACACACACACACACACACATATATATATATATATATATATATATATATATATATATATATACCAAAAACACACACACACATACATGCACCGACACACTTACACACACACAAACACTCAATCACTAGAATTGACAACAGCAGTAGCAGCGATAGATGACCATTCGTTGAAAGTCACGGTTCACGGAGGAACTCAAAAACAAGCTCTCCTCTCATTCTGAAGATGAGATTTTGATCTCGAAATATTAATGTATAATAAATAAGTAACACCCAACAACCTCTTTACCTTTCTTTATTTTACTAAACGCATTGTGATAGCCTTCAAAACCTAACCATACACCTAATATACACAATGCTTTAAGCAAATTACAAAACTTTCCTATATATATATATATATATATATATATATATATATATATATATATATATATATTAGTGATCCACATACAAGCCTGTTTCATCAGTGTGGCTAGACACATTCACTTGGTCTCAGTCGGAGTCGCTACCCCCTAAGCCATAGGCGCATGGATCCAGAGAAGGGAAATTTTAAAGTGTGATATATAAGCAGCAGTGTATGCACACGCCAGTCACGGAAAGAACTCAATTCATTGCTGTAGAGTAATGCATATATCACAGAAGTGGAAACTTTTTTTTGAATTTTTATTCTTTAGAGAGCTCAAACGTAATGAGACCATATATATATATATATATATATATATATATAGTCATCCGCAGACATATCTGTCTCGCTGTATCACAGCTCATCAGTACGGTTAGACATCCGATTGCTTTTAACCCAAGATTGAAACCCGACCGAAGTGGGCGCTCAGTAGAAGGAGGCAGACCTTTTTAGCGTATGATGTATTATACGCCAGTGGCCAGAGTGCTCTAATTCATTATTGAATGAGCGATGCAGATATATATATATATCAATTCAACCTAAGCCAAGCATGGTGATAATGCTACTAAGACGCAAAAAGTTACTGAGAATAAAAAAGAATAAAAAAAACTTTAGACGAATGTGAAAACCCAGTTCTAAACAAGAAACATGGGATAAATCTCTTTTCCTTCACAAAAATCCTAGGAGCTTTGTGAACGGGAATATAGGCAAAACTCTCTATTCATTTTTTTAGAAAAAATAAATAAATAAAATCAGTTTAGATGGAGATGTTGGAAGTATAGAGTTGAAGTAAACTTTAAGAGAAACTGAAAACCCAATCTTGAATAGGAAAGAAGGAATAAATATCTAATTTTGTTCAAAAGACCAATGTGAAATAGACGACAGGGAAAAGAGAGAAGATAGAATGAAGAGCAAATATGACATAAAGAGAAAGAGGGCTTCAAAAAGAAAGAAAGAAAGAAAGAAAGAAAGAATATATTCAAAGCAAGGAAAAGAAAGAAAGAAAGAAAGAAAGAAAGAAAGAGCAAACGTATATAAAAAAAAACGTTAAAATATAAATGTTGTGAGATCTACCCTTTTGTATATGATAATGGACTCGACTGAGTATACATATATTTTTTTTATAAGCGTTTCACCCCGAGCAAGACATGTCACTGCCACTACTGCGCAGGGGGCTACATAGAATGGAGAAAGAATGGTTAAATATAGGAAATGACAGAGGGTGGGTGATAGGCGGGTAAGGATACCGAGAATGAGGGTTGGGTAGATGAGAGTGTTGTGAGAATAGTTGGGAGTTAGTGTGATAGGAGGTGTCTATTGACCCTACATTTAAACACCTGGAGATTGTAGCTGTCGGGAAAGCAGACTTGTGGAAGGGAGTTCCACAGGCGGGAAGCGCAAGAAAAGAAGCTGTTGGAGGAGAATTTACGGTTACATCTTATCTGTTTAACTGTAAAAAGGTGGGACCAAGTTGCTAATCTAGTATCTCGTGTAAATTTGTGCTTAGGCGGCACCAGTGATCTAAGCTCATCGGAGCAGAAGCCATGAAAGTACTTGTAGAAGAGGCACAGGGAAGCCACATCACGCCTGTGAGAGAGTGGTTGCAGCCAGTCTGCCAAGTCAGTATCAACCACGTTACAGATCCTCCTTTGTATTTTGTCAAGAAGCCTAAGGAGAGCAGCAGGTGTACCCGACCAGATATGGCAGCAATATTCAATACACGGACAGATGGTAGATTTGTATATGTGCAGGATAGATTCAGGTGGGAAAAATTTCCGGGCCCTGCACAGAGAGCCGACTTTCATAGCGGCAGATTTGGCAATGGATTCGATATAGTCGTTCCATTTGAGGTCCGCCGGAAGTGTAAGGCCAAGGAGGCGTAGTGTTTTACTCTCTGGGAGGCAAGCCTGTGCCATGCTAATGGGAGGTAGATGCGATTGTCTATGGTGGTTAGTTGATAACAGCTTCGTTTTAGAAGCATTGAAATTTACTAGCCATTTTCTACCCCAGGCCACTACAGATTGGAGGTCCTTTTCAAGCTCGGCAGCGAGTCCTGCCATAGAGAGAAGAGCAGTTGAGGGCTGAGAGTAATCATAGAGCTCCACTAGAGTTATAGGAGAGAACCGGAACTGATACGTAAGTTACCGAGAAATACCGAAGTTACCCAGAGATTACCGCATTAGAAGTCAGAATAGCTCTGAGCACCACTCAGCTAGAATGATATACACGGATATGCTATTTTCAACGGCTTCACTTCAAGACTTGCATACATTTATTTCTTATTAGTAGTATTCCTGGATTTACTAAACTGCATTCAAGTTTGTATATTACGTTCAATAAAACCTACTGTTTTTATCTCAATATCTGTTTTTGTTTTTCATTGTTTTGTACGGTTCCTCACCCGGAATCCACAACAATAAAAAAGAAAGAAAAAAAAAGGAAAAAAAACAAAGACGAAAAGAAATAAATAAAAGAAGGAAAGGAAAAATGAGCAAAAATTATGTGAAGAAAAAAACGTAAAAGAATATAAAAGAAAAAGAATGACAAAGAAAGAAACAAAGACGGAAAGAAAGAAATAAAAGAAAGAAAGAGCAAAAATTACATAAAGAAAAGAACGTTAAAGAATATAAAAAGAAAAAGGAAAAGGAAAGAAACAAAGAAAGACTGAAAGAAAAAATAAAAGAAGGAAAGAAAGAATGTGCAAAAATTTTATGAAGAAAAGAACGTTAAAGAATATAAAAAGAATGAAAAAGAATGAAAGAAGAGTAAATACTACATATACAGAGAGTTTAAGCAGGAAAGGAAGAAAGAAAGATCAAAAATTATATGAAGAAAGAAAAGTTTAAGGAAATTAAAGAAAGTATGAAAAAAGAAAGAAGACGAAATGAACAATGAGTCTAAAAAAGTAATGCGCAGGTTGAGGAATACAAAAAAATGCATTACTTTCTCTAACCGGAAGTAAACAGGCGGAAGTAAATCGGCCGAAATTCGTTGCCTACGCAGTACGTCATTCTGAAGTTAATTACATGACTTCGTGAGAGTTACGGGAGAGAAAGACTGCAAGATATAGTTCGTTTTTTATGGACATTTACATTAAAAAAGGTAAGTTTCTTCAATAACTAATTGTTGATTTGAGTTCAGCATATACATTTGCACAGAGATAATGCTATTTTGGATAAATTTGAAGGGGAAAAGCCGTCGGGAGTTAAAACGAAAATCTACCGAAAGAAAGAAAGAAAAATATTAATGAGACGAAAAAAAGTTTTTTTTTATTTTTATTCAACGCAGAAGATCGAAGAGAAGTGAAAAAAAAAAAAGAAAATAATATAAACAAAACAAGAAAGAAATATGCACAAAGATGAAAACCGTAAAAGTTGATCCGACATTTTTGTTTAGTTGTCACTCAGTGTCGCGCCAGTAGAATGGTGCAAAGTGGTTGGTTGAAGCCTTCGGGCAGTTCACCGACACTGACACATGGCAAGGTTTTCAGACTTTTCACTTAACCGGACAACTTCTATATAAACTAGCCGGAAGCCATTTGCAACTGATTTGTCTCGCCCGAATTCAGTAACCCACAACAAAAATAATTGCAAGAAAGTCTGAGATCAAATGCACTGACCATGTGGGTCAGTATTTCCTAATTAACATCTTTTTTTTTTTTAATATTTTGATTTTATTGTGTGTGACAGTTACTCGAAGTTTGAATGGTTTTAATGTTGACAGAGAGACCACTAGACTGACCCGCTTTTCCAGCATGTTTCCGATAAATTTTTGTATTTTCTATGTTTGAGTGATATCCAGTGAGACTCAAATCAATTGGACATCTAATGAAATACAAATAAGTTAGGCATCTAATGAAACTGAAAGTGTTTAGCTTGTAAGGATCAAATTATTTTAGCACCTAAGATGAGTTAACCCTCTAGGGCCATTCGTATCATATTTGATACAGTATTTCCCTATAAGGAAACATTTGGTATTTCCCTATAAGGAAACATTTGGTATTCATTGACTGAGCAGTCAGTACTGCTTTCATTTGAAATTTATAAAATATTTCTCTTAAAAAAATTTTCAGGAAAATATTTCTTTCAAGACTTGTTTTCATACTGTATCAAATATGATACGAATGGCCCTAGAGGGTTAAATATAGTTGGATATTTAGTGAGGCTAAATTTATTGGCTATCAATTAAGTTAAAAGTAGTAAAGCTTCTAGAGAAGTTCAAATTAATTGAGCATTTAGTAACGCATCTAATGAGATTCAAAATATTTGAGCCTTCAATGAGGTTCAAACCCGTCAAAAAATGACTACTTTACAAATTATTTGAGCCTTTAATAAGGTCCAAATTTTGTGGCATTTATTGATGTTCAAATTCCGTTGGCGTCTAGCGAAAATTAATTAGACATGAAATGAAGCTAAAATTATTTGGACCTCTATTGAAAGTCAAATTAGTTGGGGATCTCGTTAAGTTCAAATTAGTTGGGCCTCATGTGAAGTTCAAGTTAATTGGGCATTCATTGAGTTACTACTATTTTGATATTTAGTGAGGTTCAAATTAGCTGGGCATGTAGCAAAGCCCAAATTAGCTGGTTATCTTATGACGTTGTGCGTATATCCGGGCTCAAATTTTTGACATGCGCGAATTTCTTTTGTTGTGTAGTCCACAACCGGATGCCTGAACCATATTATTCTTTTCATCAATTCACTCAAAGCAAGGTCATAATTCCACTAAGACGCAAGGCGCTATTGGGAATGAAAGAAAATTAAAAAAATAAACAGGAAGCCCAATCCTAAAAAGGAAACAAGAGATAAATCTCTACTCCAGTTAAAAAAAAACAGGAAGGAGTGTGAACCGGATGATAGGCAAACGTATCTGCTCCTATTTGATTAAACTCATCGAAGATGACATTTTTAAAGCCATTCAGTCAGTTAAGTGCCATACGTGATATACGCTTGGGTGATCATGTCTCGAAAGAGACATGACTGACTGGGCAGAAGATTATCCCGAAGTAGGTTGCCATCGCTTTCTGCGCTTAGACTGGTTGCCAGCCAAGGCTATAGAACCCAATCTCTCCTGTTATTTAACCCATAACTGGAAGGAAGAGACGGATTAATACTATACCTTTCCCAAGGATATTTGCGCGTAAGTGAATGCAATGAATTCAATTAGAATTCGAACTCAGCTCTCTGATTTCTCGTTTCGAGCCGATATCCACTGCACCACAACGCAGAAAAGTATTACTTGACGCTAAAAAAGCTCTGATTAATATACAGATATTTGCAATAAAATGTTTTCTTGCTTCTTGCTTAGAGAGATTATGTTGGTACGACGTAAGGACTGGTTTTAAATTGCTCAATGAGAACAGAACTCACCTCTGTAGTCATAGTTAACAAAATTAGACTGCTAATCATTGATTAATTGAAATTCACTAGTCCAATATCTTTACCGAAGATTTTTCTTTTCTTGGATTATTACTACGATTCTTTTAGCTATTCTGTAATGGTTATTTTTAGCCTGTGTGGTTCTAGTTCCATATGAATCATAGGATGTTTTATCCGATGCCAAGCCTTTCTGTAAAAGTTGAAGGATATAATTTTCATATTTACCACATACATCAAGAATGATTTTGAGCCATTTCATCAAGTGCAAAGGGAGGGTGAATATGGATCCAGTAGAAAAAAAATAGGAAACCCTAAAAAAAGGGACAGAAAAATAAAAAATAAAGCTTGAAGAAACGAAAATACCTGTATAATATAAAGAAATTTATAAAAGAAAACGAAACAAAAAACAAACATTTTAACAAAGGAAGAAAAAAGAGAAAATATAAAATAAAGAAAAATATTTTAAGAAAGAAAGAAAGAAAGAAAGAAAGAAAGAAATTGAAAAAGTAGAAATATGGACAAAGCTTGGAAGGTCAAAGGTAGCATAAAATGAAATGGAAAGAAAGAAAGAATGAAAGAAATAAAAAAAGAAAGAAAGAAAGAAAGAAATTGAAAGAAATTGAAAGAAAGAAAGAAAGAAAGAAAGAAAGAAAGAAAGAAATTTAAAAAAGTAGAAATACGAACAAAGCTTAGAAGAAAGACAAAAGTAGCATAAAATCAAATGGAAAGAAAGAAAGAAAGAAAGAAAGAAAGAGATAGCGAAAACTAGACTGAAGAAATGGATAAAATAAAAGGAAATTCATAAAACTAAAAAGAAAGAAAGAACACGTTTAACAAAAAAGAAAGAATGAGAAAACCTTAAGAACACGAAAGAAAGAAAGAAAGAAACATTATTCATAAAAGAGAAGATAGGAAATATATCTATGGAAAGAGTTGCCACACTTTCACAAATATTTGTGTCGCAGAAAAAATTGCCTAATTACATCCGGTTCAAGAGGTCAGTGTTCGAACCATGATAAAAACCGAGAATTGACGTACAGTTTTTCAAGTTTCCCTGGTTTTCTTGCTTCTTTAACTTTGGCCTTAAGAAGATTTGAAACTGCATGTTTTTGGGTTAATATATATATATATATAAGGTATGTATGCGTTTATGTATGTATTCAAATATGTTTCATTGAATAATATATACATAGTATGTCTATTTATGTTCATAATAATAGTTCCTTGCTTAGTTTTTTATGCTAAAATGAAATTTGCCAATGAAAGGGTCTGTAGTCAATTACATTGGTTTTTCCCTGGTATCATTCCTTGATTGATTTCATCTTAACATCAAGAAACTGATTAAAGAACTAGAAACTATAATTATAAACAAAAATTAGCATAATGTCTACATTATTCAATCAAGATATGGGACATATATATATATATATATATATATATATATATATATATATATATATATATATATATTCTAAACATATACTGTTAAATATAAGCGACAATGAATGTATATTATGCTTAATCATGAGCCGTTCTAAACATCGTATTTCGGCTTTAATAAATAAATTAATTAATTAATAAATTAATAAAGACTCACTAACATTTGGATAATTTTTTATTACGTTGGTTCTAAGCTTTCGGCTCACACGAGCCATCTTCAGTGAGGTTACAAGGACGTTAACATAAAAACATCCACCATCAGCGACGATTTTATATTGTGTTTGCATAAAACTTTGCTAAGCAACGATAACAGTTACCAAAAATAGCAAATGCAGTTCGTAAATTTGTAATGTGGTTCAATGACGTCGCACCGCGTGAGAGCTCGAAATGATAACAGAACCATATATTTAAATGCAATGTAATATGTTACGACCAGATTTAAACGTGATTTTATTAAGTGTGGGTTGTCTGGATTTAATGTAGAGGGCCTCCAATATCTGAAGGTTCTTTTTACTGTGTGTATGAATGAGGGTTATGGTGTTGCTGACTAAAATCTGTCTGATATCCATTGTCTCTTATATTTAACAGTATATGTTTAGAAAATTATCTGCTGCCTCGATACACTATATATATATATATAGCTTTATCGCACGCAGTAAAGAAGGTCTCGCTGTCCATTCAGGTAAACATGTTGCAATTGATCTTCAACCACTCCAGCAAATTAGGTCAACCTCATCTTATATGTGACTGAGGCTTGCAAAATACCTGCAAGCCTTGGGGGACACGTGTGTGTCCATAAAAGTGGACCAACTTATTATTTTACTGCGCCTTCATTTGAATTTGATGTCCACAACGATAGAGCCCACCATATATATATATATATATATATATATATATATATATATATATATATATATATATATGAGTATTCCCTTTTGGTCTTGTCCTTGTCTATGACCCTTTATAATTTAAGCCAACGAAGCCCTTGATAAGTATTGGCCGAAAGGTTCCTCGAGTTTGTGGGATAATTATGACGTCCATTCTTTTTAATATATATATAGTGGACTCTATATCTATTTTTGTAGTGATATTATAACATATTCATATTATAAATTCTACATAAATAATATTCGCTCTACTTTGTATTGAGCACTTTTTAAAGAATAGTGGTATAAAAATTTCGTATTCAAAGAAACATTATTCCTAAAAAAAAGTGCTCAGTACAAAGTAGAGCGAATAATATTTATTTAGAATTTATAACATAAATATGTTATTATATCACAACAAAAGTAGCTATTTTGTTTCGACACTACCTGTATCTTATCAACTGATGGAGTTTGGTTCAAGTTGAAGATTTTTTTAATGTTATATATATATATATATATATATATATATATATATATATATATATATATATGGTGATCGTTGGTGATAGAGCGAGAGAGAGAGAGACATATGGGCACGTATAATTCAATTTTAAAAGTAATCAAGAATGCACCGATACGTGTCAATCTTCGCATCCACCGTTTGAAAAATTCTTTCTTCCTATTCATTCTAGTCCACTTCAACTTCTCCAAACTTTACCCCTTTTCCATCCCTTTTTATCCTCTCCCTCATCTCAAATAAATTTATTCCCCAACCTTTTACCACCCACCAGACACCATTTTTCTATGTTCGTGATGACTCCAACCATCGCTTGACATGGTCTATTACCGCTTGTTCCAATTTCGCTTAAGTCTCAATCGTTGAAATATGGCCGTCGTGGAGCCAAAGCGCATGCGTTTTGCTAGTCGCATATCCAACAGGAAATGACGTTGCACACGTGAATGGAGCTCAGTAACCAGAACATATCGCTGATGCCGACACTAATGACACATAACTGGCATGGACTTTTTCACTCTCTTCATTACTCTTTACTTTTACTCCATCTTTTGCTTATATTCTCTCTCTCTCTCTCTCTCTCTCTCTCTCTCTCTCTCTCTCTCTCTCTCTGTGCTTCATTCGTACTATTCTGTATCATTACCTTCATTTTTTTTAGGGAGGGGTTTAATTTGTCATTCACTAAACAGAATTCTTCAGTGCTTTTATTTTTATTTCAAGCAATGCCCGCTACTATCTTACACCTGCCTCTCTATTTAATCATCTCTTTATAATGTCGTATCTTTATCAGTCTCTCTTTCTACACTTTCCTATTTTCTCTTTTATTCCATATCATATCTCTGTCCCCCTCTCTCTCTCTCTCTCTCTCTCTCTCACTTCCTACTTCTTCTTTCTTTCAATTTTTTTGATTATTTTGGCCCATTTATGGTCAAACATGATATTTCATTGTCACTCTTTCTTTCTACGCCTATTATATTTTTTCTTTCTCTAGCTTCCTCCTTTCTCCCTTTACTTCCGTACCAACTCTCCCCCACCCTCCTCTCTCTCCCTCTCTCTCTCTCTCTCTCTCTCTCTCTCTTCCTACTTCTTCTCTCTTTCAATTATTTTTTTATTATTTTGGCTCATTTGTGGGCAAACATATTTTATTGTCAGCCTATCATATTTTCTTTCTCAGCCTATCATATTTTCTCTTCTCTCTCTCTCTCTCTCTCTTCTTTCTCTCTTTACTTCCGTACCAACTCTCTCTTTCTCTCTCTCTCTCTCTTTCTCTCTTTACTTCCGTACCAACTCTCTCTTTCTCTCTCTCTCTCTCTCACTCTCTCTCTCTGTAACTTCCTACTACTTCTCTCTTTCTATTATTCTTTATTGTTTTGGCTCGTTTGTGTGCAAACAAGATAAATGATTTTTTGTCAGTTTCTATTTCTCTACCTACGATATTTTCTCTTCCTTCTTTCTCCTTTTATTTCCATACAACTCTCCCCCCTCTCCCTCTCTCCCTCTCTCTCTATCTATCTACCTATCTATCTATCTATCTATCTATCTATGTATCTATCTATCTATGTATCTATCTATCTCTAACTTTGTACTACTTCTCTCTTTCAATTATTGAAATTAATGAGGAAAGAGGGATTAGGGAATTTGATCCTCACGGGACGGATAAAGGGAAAGAGAGACAGATAAGACATTGCGAGATATACTTTATGAGCTTAAGTAAGTGAGATTTGGAAGAGATACCAAGAGGGAATAGTGAGGGACGACAAGGGATAGGAGCAAGTGGCAGTCAGTGATCGCCTCCATCTTGAAAGGACATGGCATGTAAAAAAGAAGAATTATAACATTGACACACAGACTGATGTCGAATCAAAAGACTCATTTCTGGATCCTACTTTGCCTAATTTCTACATAAACCATGTAGAAAACAAGGGGTTTAATTCCAACAAACTGCTAATATATACAAGCGACGATATTTTCATATTAACGGAAAACATAAAACCCTCGAAGAAACATTTGAAAGCAACTTGGTTCTACAAGTCACTCAGTGAGTCAGTTAAGTGCCATACGTGATATACGCTTAGGCAATCTCGAAAGAGACGTGACAGACTAGGGCAGATTTTCCCGCAGTAGATTGCCATTACTATCTGCGGTAAAATGGTTACCAACCAAATCTCTAGAAAACAATGCTGCCATGTATGGTCAGGTGCCCCCGCTGTTCGTCTCCGTGTTCTTGACTGGCTCCAAAGGAGAATCAGTAATAGTACCGACTGTTAGTCTGTTTGAGTATCTATAAGAAAAGGTGAGATTGGGAAAAAATCGGGGCGCAAATTGATATTTTAGTACGACTGGATGGCGGCGCTCTGTTGATCTTTTTGCGTCATTTGTGAGCGTTTTTGGTATGAATAGAATATATAGTCTTTGTAAGAAATCAGTTTGTAGATCTGTTTTACGGTATATTAAACCCAATAGGTTATTTAATGCCGACAAAAGTTTTAGAATAGATATGTATGAATAGAATATATATTCTTTCTAAAAATAAGTTTGTAGATCTGTTTTACGGCATATCCCCTCAATGGGTTATTTAATGCCGACAAGATGTTTACGATGGATTTGTATGAATAGAATATATATTTGCAAAAATCCATTTGTAAATGTAGATGACGTATTTTACTATAGAGGGTTTTTATCAGAGTCAAATGTATTGCTGGTAATATTTTTAAAAAATGCATTGCTGTTATTTTCACTTTCAAAATCTATTTTTATAATTTCATAGTGTTTTGATCCCAGTTTAAAGGTTAACTATTTGTCCATATCTTGGAACCTAACAAGTGCTACAACCCCAGGTAAGGTAGACATGGAGACAACAGCAATTAAGAAGTGGTTCCACCCTCCTCAAAGCCTCCCTATCAGAGGCCCTGCTGCCAGATTTATCGTCATATCCAGGACGGAACATGTTTCGTCGTTTAGAACGAAACAAACATAGGATTTAGAGGGCGTTGTGGTGCATTGGCTATCGGCTCGGAACGAGAAATCGGGGAGCCGAGTTCGAATTCCAGCTGAATTCATTACATTCACTTACGCGCAAATACCCTTGGGAAAGGTATTAATCCGTCTCTTCCTTTCAGTTATGGGTTAAATAACAGGACAGATTGGGTTCCATAGCCTTGGTTGGCAACCAGTCTACCACAGAAAGCAATGGCAACCTACTGCGGGATAATCTCCTGCCCAGTCAGTCATGTCTCTTTCGAGACATGATCGCCAAGTGTGTATCACGTATGGCACTTAACTGACTGACTGACTCATGTGTTAATATACTCTTATTTAAAGGAATTCAGATTAGTCCATATGAACACAAAAGGCATCTTTTTAGAAAACAACACTTTAAATTCATTAATTACACACTATAATGTGACTGACCACATTTTTTATTCTAAATATTATGCTATTCTAATTAAAAGAGAAAATATTTTGCTTAGACAAAAATGTATAGAAAGTGCTTTAATTTCTAGATCATTCAAATTTGCATCCAGTTTTTTATGTTTCACCTTTCTTAGCAGATCTTTTATTATCACAATGGGGGAAATTTAATAACAAAAGTGATGGAAACATAGACTAAAAGAAAAAGAACTTAAATTAAATTGATATTATATACCCAAAACACATAGAAAAAATTTATTTTAAATTTAAAATTCCTAGCATCTCTCATTCATGTGCAATGAGAACATAAACTCAGTCCGAAGAAGTCCTAAAGAACGAAACGCGTCACATTTACACTTTGTCAAACATATACTGATTTTCTAGGCACAAGGCCGAAAGAATGTACCCAGTGAGGATCGAACTCACTACTCAGTTGCAATAGGTTATCGCAAGACAAGCTTGGTAATCATTACACCAGGTCGAGGTGCCCCACTTTGTCAAACCTATTCAGGGTGACCCAAAAAAACGGGAATTTTTAAGTGTATATTGGCAGACATACGCAAGTGGCAGCACTGTTAAACAGTGGCCTCACGAAGCAAACACTCTGCCAGTGAAGTAACCATGGATGAAGATGCAAGTTATGAGTGTCAGATGAGACCCATTTTCATCTCACAGGTTACGTGAATAAACAGAACTACCGTTACTGTGTAAACACAAATCCTATTGAAGTTCATGAGCGCCCTTTACACGTTAGTAAAGAGAGAGTATAGTGTGCTGTTTTATTACATGGGATCATCGGACCTTATATTTTGGAAAATGAACAGAGGATCTCAGTCACTATCACTGTCTCAACAGCAAATTTCAATAATGCATCCGTACAGGAGGACGCCCTCTACAGGATGTAAATTTTAAAAAGTGAAAATTCCATCATTGTTTCTTAAATGACATGTTTTAACGTTTCAATTACTTTGAATAAAATATTTTTCTTCCGTCACATTTGGTTTTACTGGATTGTTTAAAAGTTCCCGTTTTTTTTTGTTTGTTTGTTTTTTTTGGATTACCTTGTATATAGTTATGCGTATATGTTGGAAATATAGTTTCAAAGAATGCTATATTTGTGGGTAAAACTGCTCCGTATCAGAGATAGAGCGTGTGTAAGTATAAAAGTGGAAAATGAAAGAATGGCGACAGTCTGTTTCATGCTTGAACGCGCTATTCGGGTCAAAACATTTCGATCAAGCATAAATCAAAACCATTTTTATATCGTTGCATCTTTTTCTTGTTTAGTTTGTTAGAAGTCTTCTTATGTATATCCTGTTTTTAAGATGTCCGGGAAATCCGCTAACACCTCATATTATCGCCCTGTTAGTCTATTAGCTGTTTGGAACAAAATATTCGAGGCTCTAATCAATTACGAATTGGTTAAGCATCTACCTTCGGATAAACAATATGGCTTCCATTTCGCCGAATCTAGTGCTGATGTGTTTATTGCCATCACTGAATGTGTTTACCAAGCTTTAATTAAGAACGGCTAAGCTCAATTTGTGGCTCTAGATATCTTAAAGGCGTGCGATAGGGTTTGGGATTCCCCGTATTCTCAAGGGATACAGAGTGGCGAGACAAATATTCGGCCTCATCCAATCGTTCCTAGCAAATCCTGTAATGGTGTATGTGTTGAACAGGCACGCTTCTATATCTTTTCATAATAATGCGGTGGTCTCCGTTGGCTCTCTTAACGGATCTAGACTGTTTCTGATCTTCATCAACGAACTTCATCAGTTCCTAAACAAGTATTTATGCAGGTATCTTCATTTTTTTACGCATGCCTTAATAGCAAGTCCAAAAACATCCGACAAAATAAACCTTGCAACTGATCTCGAAAAGCATCTTCAATTAGTTGTTAACAGGGGCAACGAATGGCTTGTAAATTTCAATACCGCCATATCAAAACCACTTTCATTTACTCACCACATAGAACATTTTCAGCCTGCTGTCAGAATGGTTGATGTTAAACTACAGGAAGGCAACGCTCAACGTTTTCTTGGGCTCATGTTTTTCAACGACAGGAAATGTAGCGATTATATTGAATCAATAGAAACCTCTACTTCTATGTCGTTCCAGAAATTGTCAGAATTCGTTATGGACATTTTTAAATCCACCATTCCGCCATGCATTGAATAATACTACCATTCCTGGCTGCTATTGTATATCTCGAGATTCTAGATAAAATTCGAAAAAGGGTCTGCAATAAAATCAATCTTGATCTGGCATCTCGATCTCACTCACTTTTCTAGTTTACGTGATGTGGCTTCCCACTTTCTTTTCTGTAAATATTTTTATGGCAGCTTTTCTGATAATCTTTTTCTTAATACCTCGACTGCATGAATTTAAGCGTGTTCCTAGATTAGCTACTAAGTTTCACAAACTTTTTATTTAACTTCCGATATATATATATATATATATATATATATATATATATATATATACAAGACTGAGCCCGTTCCGTCAAAAATAATGTATATATATATATATATTATCAAATCGTTCGGGTTTCAATCCTGGTTCAAATCAATCGAATGTCTAAGCGTTGTTATAAGGCGAAACAGGATTGTCTGCGGATGACTATATATATATATATATATATTATCATAAAAATTGTTGTATAAATGGTTGTATGTATATATCACGTTAATGGAGGGTGATAGAAGCAAAGCATTCTCTGCTCAGATAATTCTCTTTCTTCCTACCAATTATTAAAGCTCTTGACACGTATTTGCTCTTTAACTGTGCGTTATTAATTTATTTCTTTCACAATAATTATGTCATGGAGCAGAAATATTCATATAATATATATATATATATATATATATATATATATATATATATATATATATATTGGATTATTTTGTTTGTTTATTTTTCTTATGTTTTAATGTAAGATGCTCAATAGTAGATACATCAATATATATGCTGCCGTCATTTTAGACAGCATATCGATATGTTTTGCTATCATTTTGACGGAACGAGCTCATTTATATATATATATATATATATATATATATATATATATATATATATATATATATATTGCAACAATTACGTTGTTTCGATATTATTAAAAACAAGACAAGCTTATGCCAACTAAATGCCTCCTGTACATATAATTCCATCAATTGTCTAACATGGTTGTGATATCCAGAAATTTATATATCATATTCTTATATATATATATATATATATATATATAATATAACATAATATAATATAATATAATATAGTATAATTATATGGTTATATCAATTTTACATTGCAACATAGAAATTTCTATGTTTCGAGATTCATTCTCATCATCAGGCAATGTTGGTATGGTTGTGCAGATGATTTACTTTTAAATGACAAATACTTTCTGTTTGCTGTGAATGTGTGTGTGTGTGTGTGTGTGTGTGTGTGTGTGTGTGTGTGTGTGTGTGTGTGTGTGTGTGTGTGTGGTTAATCAGAATGGAGATTTACTTTGGGGTTTGACCCCGAAGAATTTCTGTGCTAACCAACTTTTTTCCTCCTCTTTTTTCTTTTTCCTTGACCCTATTCTTCTTTTGTCTATTTTCCTTCGCATTTATCTCATCTTATCATTTTCCCTTCAGTTTTATTACATTTGATGTGATATTCCTTTTTTAGTAATACCCATCTCCTTTCTCGTCCCCTTTAGTCTATTTGTTAAAGAAAATATTTTTTCCAAAAAACCTCGAACTGCTATTTTTTCGCTCCATCTATCAATTTGCTGTAAAGTTTATTATCCTGATACAAAGGGGGGAATTATTTAAAAAAAAAGGAAATCTAACTTTATTTTTATTTTTACCTAATTCGTCAGTGAGCATGTTATTTAATTTAGGATTTATCCATTTTCTAATGTGAATAATTTACAATGTTTACATATGACATTAATTTCGTTGCGTTTATTTAATAAATTTTTATTTTTAAGGGATCTGATAATAAATAGTTTTCATATTAGCATAATGAACATGGTTCATTTAAGGACTTACCTGTTTTAGCTTCTTTTAGGATTTTCCACTTTATTTTGGGTGTTTTCTTTTGTTTCCTTTAGGTACCAATGGTATCTCGATAGGGATGTTCTATTTCTGTATTTGCTATTATTAAATGAAGAGGTATGCTGGTAAATTCTCTGCTTTAGAATGTTTTTAGTACTCCCTATATAGACTTTTATATTGTTTGGGTTTTCCTTCGTCGATATTTCTCATTGATAGATTATCGATTCCGTCAAACACCTATTTTCTAGCGGACAGTTTATGGGGTTTTTACAATTACATTTTTTCTTGTCTTAATTGTTATTTTCTGTTGTCTGGTTATTTTTACTGGTTTTGTTGAATTTTTTTAAGATATTATTATTGTGTTTTTTTATAATTTTTTCTAGATTATTCATACAGCTGTAACTTAATTTTATAGTGTTTTTATTAAAGGTCTTAGTGGATTTTTCTCCGGGAAGTGCTTTCTAATTAACTCGTGGAATTTTCTTCTCAACCTACCATTAGTCATCTGGTTGTAAGGGGGTGTGTACCAGATGATTTTCCTATTCCTATTTTTTCTTCGATGGTTGCTTTTCTTGTTTACATATTTAATATTTGGGTTTATGTATCCACTATTTTTCAATGCAGTATTATAAAAATCGCTATGTTTATTGAACACTTCCTCATTAGCCGAGTTTCTACTAATTCGGTATTCTCTTGATGAGGGTATATGCTTGCTGATATTAATCTCGAAACATAGAAATTTCCATGTCGCAATGTAAAATTGACATTACCATATAATTATATTATATTATATTAAATTCTATAATACTCATTACATTGAGCATTGTTTATAATAAAATAAATGCCAGAGCACTCAAAATATAAAAAAACGTTAGTCCTCTTCACTTGGAAATATATATATATATATGTCGGCCCCCCTCACAAAAACCATAAAGTTTTATATTCATTATATGATGAAGAAATTTAACTAACATTTTTTAAACACCATATCTAACATCTGTGTTTTTCTACTTTTTTGAAGTACTAAATTTCTATCCATTGCTTTTGTTTCAAATAATTGTAAAATATATATATATATATATAAATTCAGCAATTAAACTAAACCAAATTTTCTGTTTTTTAGAGGCACCCTGTACATGCAACGAGCATTCAACATGTCTGTTTATTTTTTTGTCGTAATTAAAAAATATTGAATGATATGTTTTATATTGATATAAAAATTTATTCTATTTTTCTTGAAAAATATGCAATTGTCTCTGTCATTATTAAAAATTACTTGCTTTGAGTAATTTTTTTTTAATCATTTCACCCCGAGCAAGGCAGAAATGCCACTGATGAGATGGGGGCTACATAACTGTAAAAAGATTAATTAGAAAAGAGTGAATAGTAGTACAAATTAGTTACAAAGGAGCAATAGAAAGCTGAGAATGCAGGTGCGATGACAGATACATAGGTGGAGAGAAAGGGAAGGATATAGGGAGGGAGAGAGCTAGAGTCCAGTGGTTAATAGATGAGTATTGACATTGCATTTACATTTCTGGAGGTTGTAGCCGTCAGGAAAGCAAGAATATGGGAGAGAGTTCCACAGGCGAGAAGTGCGAGAGAAGAAGCTGCAAGAGTAGAATTGTCGTCTGCATTTGACTAACCTGACTGTGAATGGGTGGGACCCAGTTGCCAGTCTGGTTGCACGAGTAAACTCATGTGGCAGGGGCACCAGTGACTTAAGTTCGTCCGAGCAGAAGCCATGAAAGTATTTATAGAACAGACAAAGAGAGGCCACATTTCGACGGTGGGGAAGTGGCTGCAGTCAAGCCGCCAGATAAGTACCTATCACATTACAGACTCTCCTTTGGTGCCTGTCGAGAACACTGAGGAGAACGGCAGGGCGCCTGACCATAACTGGCAGAAGTACTCCATGCACGGACGGATGGTTGACTTGTATATATGTAGGATGGATTCAGGCGGAAAAAACATCCTGGATCGGCATAGTGACCCAACCTTCTTAGCAGTAGATTCAGCTATGGAATCAATATAGTGGATCCATTTGAGGTCTGAGGAGAGGGTAAGGCCGAGGAGGCGTAGTGTCAGATTTCTCAGGGAGAATCGCTTGGTCCACGCTTATGGGAGGCAGGAGAGGTTGCCTGTGATGGTTGACAGACAACAGCTTGGTCTTAGACGCATTGAAGTTGACAAGCCACTTCTTGCCCCAATTCACCACAGAGTATAGATCCCGTTCAAGGTCAGCAGCGTGATTATGTCTGTCCGCCACGACAGGTTTCTTACTGATACGGGAATATATTGTGGTGTCGTCTGCGTATATGCCTACTTGGGAACTGATCTCATCTGGGAGGTCGTTGATGAAAATAAGGAAGAGCGTCGGGCCCAGGATAGAGCCCTGTGGGACACCAGCATTCGTGCTGTAGGATGAAGAGACATGCCCATTCAAAACAACCTTCATTTTGCGGTTATTTAAAAAGATTGGATTAGGTCAAGCAGGCGACCGGTAATACCGTAACCCCGTAGCTTGCATAGGAGGCCAGAGTGCCAAACCCTGTCAAAAGCCTTGGAGATGTCCAGAGCAACCGCGCGAGCCTCGTCAGACTCATCAAGGGCCTGGAGCATGTATTCCTTTACGGTTGTGGGCAGTAAGATGTTGGACTATTTCAGCATTGATTATGGCCTCGAATACTTTCCCGAATATTGGTAGAAGACTGATAGGACGATAGTTGGATAGATCCGAGGGTTCACCACAATTCTTAAATACAGGAACGACTGAAGAGAACTTCCAGCATGCACGAAAGCAGGAAGCAGAAAGGTAAAACAGTTTAGAGAGGACAGGGGAAAGTTCAGGAGCACACCTCTTAAGGACTATCACCGGGATTCCATCGTCTCCACACGTCTTATGGGGGTCGAGTTTTGAGATTACTCGGGATACTACTGTCGGGGTAATATGTATAGTAAACAAATTGCAAACATACAAGAAAAAGATTTAATAGACAACCCTTGTCGGCGGAATTCAACAAAACTTGGTATATATAAGGAAGATCGGCCCGTTTCGCTACAATGGATTTAACCTTTTTGTTCAGTGTGTCTATATATATATGCATATATATGTGTGTGTCTGTGTGCGTGTGTGTGTGTATGTGTGCGTGCATAAACTTGAAATATCTGCAAAACTCTTTTGTATGTCATTTTACTTGAATTTTCGTCCGTGTGTACCGGCCTGTCCTTATGCGTATGTGTAAATATTCATACACTTCTATTTCTCGCTATGTTCGAAAAAGGGAAACTCATCTCTATTTGATATGCGTATGTATGATGTTCCTCTTCATACATTTATAGGTGTGTGCTTACCAGTGTAAAGCGATAGCTTTTGCATCTTTCAGCAAACGTAGACGCATTAGCGCAGGGTTTCGTGCATATCCTCGACTATGTGAATAATCATCTAGATCTTTAAAAGATTGTCGATGAAAATGTGTACGTCTGTCTTCTGCGCATGCGTCTTTTTGCGCATGCGTGTGTTCAAGTATTTTCTTTTTATTATTATTCTATTTTCCCAATAGTCATAATTAAAATCTCCATTTGATCAAAAACAGAAGCAACCACTCACTATATCATTTCGATCGATTTTTCTGTCATCTCGACCAATTTCCAGGTCCCTGACAATTTCACTTTCATTTTTCTTCTTTTCTCTCTCACGCTATCTATCTATCTATCTATCTATCTATCTATCTATCTATCTATCTATCTATCTATCTCTGTTTTTATTTTTTATTTTCATATCTATTTCTCTTTTCATATCTACCTATCATTTTATCTATCTCCCTATGTATTTCTCTTTTCATATCTATCTATCTATCTATCTATCTATCTATCTATCTATTTCTCTTATTTTTTTTATTTTCACATCTATATTTCTTTTGCATCTATCTATTTCACTTTTCATATCTACCTATCATTTTACCTATCTCCCTATGAATTTCTCTTTTCATATCTATCTATCTATCTATCTATCTATCTATCTATCTATCTATCTATCTATCTCTTTCTCTTTCTTTTTCTCTTGTTTTTAAACATAGATCTACGATTTTCTTATACTTTTCCCTTCTTTTATCTTTCTCTCTATATGGCTTTTAAAACTCCAATCTCTTCTCTCTTTCTCTCTTTCTCTCTCTGCATTTGTTTTCCGTTTACTTCTTTTTTTTTTCTATTTTTCTTCTCTCTGTCATTTCTCTCTTTTTCTACGTCTTTCTTCTCTATTTCTCTGCATTTTATTTAAACTTTCTATTTATTTTTCTTCCCTTTTTCTCCATTTCTTTCTTTCAGTTTCTAATCTATCATACTTTTACTGTTTCTCTCTCTCTCTCTCTCTCTCTCTCTCTCTCTCTCTCTCTCTCACACACACACACACACACACACACTTTCCCACTCCCTTCCTGTCTATCATTTTTAACCTTTGTTCTTTATTTTCTTTGTTTTGTTTTGTTTATTCTATATTTTAATTTTTCTCATTCTTTTTCTTTTCTCTTTCGCTCACTCTTTAAAATTTTCGTTTTCTTTTCTTTTCTTTGTACTGTCTTTTCTATTAATTCCCACTCCTCTCTCACTCTCTCTCTCTCTCTCTCTCTCTCTCTCTCTATATATATATATATATATATATATATATATATATATATATATATCAGCATGCGGTGTAGATATAGAAGAATCCAATGGAGTATCCTCTACATACAGTGATAGGATAACTCTCTAAGAGAGCTCTAAATATATATGTATATAAATACATACAGAGCAAATATAAGAAAACTTAAGACAGACACGTTATTTCGTGGTAAATCGGAAGTATAGGCCTATTTAAGGTGAATCATCATCAGCTTCCGTCCTTATTGTACAAAATATTTTAAAATCTTTTGTACAATAAAAACGGAAGCTGATGATGGTTCGCCTGAAATAGGCTTATACGTCCGATTTACCACGAAATAACGTGTCTGCCTTAATTTTTCTTATATATATACATATATATATATATATATATATATATATATATATATATATAATTTTCAGCTTTCATCTATCTTTCTTAGCCTTGTTCTTTTTCTTCTCTTCTATTCGTCTATGTATCTATCTGTTATATGTCTCTCTCTCTCTCTCTCTCTCTCTCTCTCTCTCACACACTCACACTGACTCTTACTCTTCTGTCTTGAGTCTGTTTCTTCTCTCTCACTTTTTCTCACTCTCTTTTCCTCTTCCCCTCTCTTTTTCTTTATCTCTCTCTCTCTTTCTTTCCCAACCCCTCCTGATTCAGACTTTCTCGACCATTAAGACACATAATAACATATGGTCCTCTCTTGCCGTATTACTCGATTAGAGTCCAATGACACCGAAAACACCAGTTCTCGTGTGAACAGCAAAGTTAAGCATTATCGAGCCCGGTGAATATTTAGAAGGGTTTCCACTTGGGAACACCGTGTACTATAAGCATTCTCCTCCAATGCAGAACATAACCCAGAAATCTTTATAAAACAAATAAATCAATTAATGCTTCATTTCCGGGTGATTATTCCTTATTTCTGTTTTTTTTTCTTTCTTTTTTTCTTTTTCTCTTTTTTTCTTTTTTCGGAAGATTATTCCTTATTTCTTTTTTCTTTCTGTTTTTTTTCTTTTTTTTTTTAGACGATTATTCAATATTTCCTTTTTTCTTTTTCTCTTCTTTTTTCGGGAGATTATTCTTCATTTCTTTTTTATTTCTTTTTTTTCTCCTCTTTTTTTTTCTTTCTTTTAAAATTTCTTCGGACTTTTTATTAGTTTGTACAATTCCTTTTGTTTACTTCCCCTTCCTCTCTTTGTCTTAACGCCTCGAACATTTTTGCTCCTCCTGGTCTTTTTGATTCAATAATTTGTTCTGTTTTGTTTTTTTATGTTAATTTCTGTTTTAAGAGAGCACACAACGATGTTCAAAGAACGAATTCGAGAAGAATCCATTTTACCAATTTTCTAAATCGCTCATACCCTTAAAATCAATTTTCAAAACGTTTGTCTTTACCTAAACTCAAACCCCAACTTGCTGTACCTGTGGTAAATACACAGCCATCTTAAACATGAATATTATATATTCAAAAAAATTGAATTTAGCGTCAATCGTTACATTTTGCTTTCTTAATTTTTTTTTCTTACATAAAGCGTTGGATAAATTTTAATTTTTTAATTTTTCCCTTGAAGTTGTAGAGACTTGAACTTTTTATTTTTTCATTTTTTATTTTATTTTTATTTATTTTACTCCATTTTGAATTATTGTTCTTTCATTTTTATTTTCTTGTCCTCTCTCCGTAATAATATTTTGATTTTTTCATATTCCCTAACATTAAGTAACTCTTAGAGTTTAGTGTATTTTTGCCCTGCTAGGGGTGAAATGATTTAAAAAAATATATTTACCAAGCTTATCTTTATACGATAGACAGCCAGAACCTACAAGATAGAAGTGGCAAACCTGTGTTTGACCGATTTTTCATACTTGTCTGTTTTCAAAATCAGCATTTAAATCTTGGCGTTTACCTGAGATCAAAAATCACTGTCTGTCACTGTTGAGAAATATACAAGTCTCGTCTCGGTCTAAATCAATGTTAGCTTCGTACAGCACAATGTCAAACAGAAGAAATAGACGTAAAAATATAATGTTGCGTCAAAATTTACAGTTATCTGCCTTAAAAATTAGTTTTCTTTTTTATCATTTCTCAATATAATGTCACTAAACGCCAGGGGTTACTAAGAGTGAAAAAAACTGAGAAAATTTTAATGGGGAGAAAGGACAATAAAAGACAAGTATCATATGACAGAAGGCGATTGGTTTTGCCTTTATATATTTGAAAAACGTAAATAACAGTAAAGCGAGAAACTGGAAGAGATTTATATAAGCATATAAGAGTACAAAAAGAAAATATTAGAATAGAGCTTACGGTTACGTTTACTTATTTCAAAAGTAAAATGATGAGACCTAATCGCCAAAGTTGTATTACGATTAAAATCGAGCGATTCTAGTACCATTTAAAAAAATTCCATGGCAATATTTAGAGTAAAAATAAAGAGAAACCACATTCCAGAGTTTGGGAATTTACTGAAGTCTAGGTGCCAGGTCAGGACCTATAATGTCATCATCCCTTCTTTGGATTTTGTTAAGAACCTCGAAATATATAATCAGGCTAGATGTGGCAGCAATATTTAAAGCTCGGATGGATGGTAGATGTATAAATTTTCAAGATTGATTTTGACGAGACGAAATGTCCCTCGCGAAACACTAAACCTTAGAATCGTTTCCATAAAATGATTCCACTAGATGCCAGTGGAAAATGTGAGACTAAGAAGATGCAATGAATAGCTCTTCTGAAATTAGGATTAGAGTCACTGATATCTGGCAAATACAGTAGCGAGCATAAAGATCAGAACGATGTAAAGAAAATTTTTAATGTAAAATAACTTTTTATTTTAACTCTTCATAGAACATTTTTGTCAAGGAAAAATAAGGAAATAAAGGTGAATTGTATAATTTCAAAATATAAAGCTCAATAAACTTAATTTTGATAAAGTTATAAGAATAATTATATAACATTCGAAAAAAATAGATGATGAAAAACATCAGAACGATTAACAAAATCATACTATTATAATGAATACATCATATCCAAATGAAAAGAGCGTTCATAATTCATTAGTACTTTATGTAAAAAACCTTTACTTTCAATAACAGCTTGACATCTTTTGCTACATTAGTGAATTAATATCTTGCATTCATTAACGGATATTTTCTCCCATTCTCCTTTCAAATTAATCCATAGTTCTTCGACGTTTGTTAGATTCTTTCTTTAGCTCTTTTATTTAGTAACTTCCAAACATTCTTAATAGGATTCATGTCTGGGCTTTGAGCAGGCCAATCCATAACAGTAACATCCTCCGAAGAAAGAAATGTCTTAACAGACTTCGCTGTGTGACATGGCACGTTATCATGCATAAGTAGCGCTGGTTGATTAATTGCAGTTCTCAAATCAGGTACATGTTTCTTCAATATCTCTTTGTATACAGTTGAGTTAATTTTACTGTATAGCCTAATAAGAGATCCCGTACCATCAAATGAAATCATGCCAAACACCATCACACTTCATCCTCAAAATTTAACGCTACTTTTAGTGCACTGAGGCAAATATCGTTGCTTAGGACTGCGTCGAACGAACCTTCTCCCGTCACAACCGAACAGGTTAAACTTTGACTCATCGCTAAAATGAACACAATCTCGCTGTTCTTCTGTCCATATGAGGTGTTCAGTGGCAAATTTCAATTGGCTCATTTGATTTCCTTTAGAAATATAAGGCTTCGTAGAGACTACTCGACTGTTCAGATTTATTTCATTAAGTCTTCGAGAAATAGTGTGCCTTGATATTTTAATGCCAAGGTTAGCATTAGTCTATTTTTTATTCTTTATTTATCTATCTGTCTGCCGTTGAAGTAGTTTTCCTAAGCCTACCAGGTGGTTTCTTGGCTTCACATGACCCAGTTTCCCCAAGTTTATTTTTAAATACTATGAATAACATTTTTTATTTCACCACACTCTTTGAAATATACCCAATCGAGAGTTTATCTTCATTACGTAACTTGACTATCAGTTTTCTAAGTATCAATGACGTCACAGATTTGTTAGCCATGTTTACAATGCAAGAGCTAGTAAAGAGTCGGTGTACTTTAGTAAAATACCAGATTTTATATTCTTACCTGAAAAAAATTTTCAATTATGCAAAATTAAATTTTATGGATTTATTTAATCGTTCTGATGTTTTTGATCATCTATTTTTTTTTTCGAAAGTTTATATAATTATTCTTAAAACTTTATCAAAATAAGTTTATTGATCTTTATATTTTGGAATGATATAATTTATTTTTATATCCTTTTTTCCTTCATAAATTTTCTTTGAAGCTTTAAAATAAAAGGTTATTTCATATTTAGACTTTTTCTTAAGATCGTTCTGATCTTTATGCTCGCCACTGTATATGTTGACTCTAGCTCTGGTCTCTGACACTTGTGGGATTTATTCAACTAACAAGAATTGTTTTAGCTTTACATTTATTTTTGTTTCTTACGTTTCGCTTAAGAGTCTTTGTTCACAAGATTTTCTTAAGATTTTTGTTCTTTAAGATTTTCTCTGAGATATTCGTTTTTTAACATTTACTTAAGATTCGTGTTTCTTAACATTCTTGCTTCCAAAGATTTACTTAATATTCTTGTTTCTTTAAATCTATTTTAAATCCTTGTTTCTTAAAATTTACTTACTTTTCAAGTTTCTTAAAATCTTGCTTCTGAAAATATTCTGACAAATCTTGTTTCTTAAGATTTAGTTAAAATTCTTAAGATTTTTTTTTAAATTCTTGCTTTTTAAGATTTTCTGAAATATATTGTTTCTTAAGTTTTACTAAACATTCTTGTTTCTTTAAATTTATAAAATTTTTGTTTCTTAGAATTTTATTATTATTCTTGCTTCGAAATTTACTTAAAAATCTTGTTAAGATTTTTTAAAATATTCTTACTTCTTAAGATTTATTTTAAAATGTTGTTTCTTCAGATTTACTTAATATTTCTGTTTCTTAAGATTTTCTTAATATTCTTGATTTTAAGATTTTTAAGAATCATGTTGCTTAAAATGTACTTAAAATTATTTTTCTGAAGATTTTCTTTAAAAAAATGTTTCTTAAGATTTTCTATAAAATCTTGTTGCTTAAGATTTTTTTTAATACTCTTGCTTCTTAAAATTTTCTTTGAAATCTTATTTATTCAGATTTAAATGAAATTTCTGTTACTTATGATTTACTAATAAGTTTTCTTAAGATTTTCTATAAAATCTTGTTGCTTAAGATTTTTTAATACACTTGCTTCTTAAAATTTTCTTTGAAATCTTATTTATTCAGATTTAAATGAAATTTCTGTTACTTAAGATTTACTAATAAGTTTTCTTAAGATTTTCTATAAAATCTTGTTGCTTAAGATTTTTTTAATACACTTGCTTCTTAAAATTTTCTTTGAAATCTTATTTATTCAGATTTAAATGTAATTTCTGTTACTTAAGATTTACTAATAAGTTTTCTTAAGATTTTCTATAAAATCTTGTTGCTTAAGATTAATTTAAAATTCTTTTTTTCTTCATTTTCTTCTTGATTATCTTGCTTCTTAAGAATTTATTTCAAAATTGTTTCTTAAGATATACTTTAAATTCTTGTTTCTTAAGATTTTATTAATACTCTTGCTTCTTAAAATGTCCTTAAAATCTTGTATCTTCAGATTTACCTAACATTTCTGTTTCTTAAGATTTTCTTAAAATTCTTGCTTCTTAAGATCTTCTTAAAAAGTCTTGTTTCTTCAGATTTATTATTTTTTTCTTAAGAATTTCTTAAAAATCTTGTTGCTTAAGATTTACTTAAAATTCTTTTTTTCTTAAATTTTTCTTAATATTCTTGCTTCTTAAGGTTTTCTTTAAAAAATTGTTTCTTCAGATTTACTTAAAATTCTTATTTCTTAAGATATTCTTTATGTTCTTGTTTCTTAAGACTTTATTAGGATTATTATTTCTTAATATTATATCAAATTCTCCATCTCCTGCTTTTACTTGATATTTTTCTTTTATTCCTAATTATTTTACGTTCCGATTTACATCTTTTGTTCTGTAGTCCACGTCCGACAATGACTTCTAAAGGAATTTTTTTTAAATATTGCAACTTTCCCAGCCCCATTTAAGTCATCATCTCATCTTTACCTTGTAACTATAAGGCTCAAATTTTAACTACTTCAACTTTCATCCATCATTCTACCGGACAGTAAACGTAATGTAATATCTTAATATGTATTTTTATTTTATTTATTATTATGTATTATTATTATGTATTATTATTTTATTTTTATGAAATGCATTTTCTATTCTGACAATTTTACTGGTTATTTCCCGCTGCTAAGATCATTTTACATTTTTCCTTTTCCAAAAATCACTCTTTTATTAATTTTGAATTGTTTAGGATATTTTTTTAACATTCAATCGTTTTTTGTTTGTTTGTTTTTTTGTTTTGTTTTTTGTTTTTTCTTGAATTAAAAAAAATCTTTTATTTCATGCTTATGATTCAAATTTTATTTTAGTTTATCTTACATTTATTATTTCTCGTTTTACTAATCCATAGCTAAATCCGCTGCTAAGAATGTCGGTTCTCTGTGCAGGGCTAGGAAGTTTTACCCGACTGAAACAATCCTGCACATATACAAATCTACCATCCACTCGTGCATTGAATACTGCTGCCATATCTGCTCAGGTGCTCCTGCTATCCACATATGGGTCCTTGACAAAATCCGACGTAGAATCTGTGATGTGATCGATCCCGAATTGGCAGCTCAGATACAGTCACATTCTCACCGGCGTAATGTGGTTTCCCTGTGTCTCTTCTGCAAATACTTTCACGGCTTCTGCTCAGATGAACTTAGCTCACTGGTGCCCGTATATAGGAATTTACTCGAGCCACAAGATTAGCAAATAGGGCCCAACCTTTTACTGTGAAACCAATAAGCTGTAAAGGCAAATTCAAATCCACAGCTTCTTTTCTCGCACTTCCCGCTTGTAGAATTTTCTTCCGTTTACTTGCTTCCCCGACAGCTACAATCTCCAAGAATCTAAATGTGAAGCCAATATTCACCTCCTATCTCACTAACCTGCATCCTGTCTCTCATGATCTCATCTCATTTCTGCTGTATTCTCATCTCTCTCATAACCGCTTCCTGAAACCCCCTTTATTCTGTCACTCCTTCTCATAAATTTCCTCTGTAACCCCTGCACAAGAGTGGTAGTATAATACTTTGCTTGGGGCGATACGATTATAAAAAAAAAAAACTATCTAATGTTCTTTCATTTGTATCTTCACTTTTCGTATAGTTCATGCATATTTTACGTATATTCCAATGTCACTTGTTCCTTATCTCTCACTTCTGCATCTACTCTCCTTTTACTCTCTTCTCTCCTCCCACCGTCACCCCTGCTTCACTGAACCTTCACCTTATATTCTTCTACCCCTTCTCCTCTATCTCAACGTCAAATTTCACCTTCTTCTACTCAAACCACCACTTCCTCACACTTCACCTTCTCTTTCTCTCCACCACACCAATCTCCTTCTCCTTCCAATCCCCTTCTACCTTTTCACCTCCTCTCTTACCCTCTCCTTCACTCAGCTTACATTTTACATTTTAGTATCAGTCAGTAAAGTGCCATACGTGAGACACGCTTGGGCGATCATGTCTCGAAAGAGACATGACTGACTGGGTAGAAGATTATCCCGCAGTAGGTTGCCATTGCTTTCTGCGGTAGACTGGTTGCCGACTAAGGCTATAGAACCCAATCTGTCCTGTTATTTAACCCATAACTAGAAGGAATGGACGGATTAATACCTTTCCCAAGGGTATTTGCGCCTAAGTGAATGCAATGAATTCAGCTGGAATTCGAACTCGGAGTATAGATGTGCTAATCAGACCATGTCCAGTATATAAATACACCTACAGTTATTTCCTCTACTTGTTCGACTGATATTAAACCCAAGTCTCTGAAGCTAGGTGTTTATTGAATGATATCTATATATATAAAAGGCAAGATCTTTGTGTGTGTCTCTATGTCTGTCTGTCTTTTATACAAATCCACAATTTTTATCCGATTCTCACTAAACTTCACACAAATATTCTTTAGGCTTCCGATCAGATCATGGGCTACTTATTTTTTCCGATTTCCTCCCGATATCGGAAATCAGTACCCCGATATCAGATCAGGTCCAATCAAAATCAAGATTTTAGCCCTTTTATCATGGTTCTTGCTGCAGAATTTGCTCTAACTTAGTAAAATTATATTTTTTGGTCTCAAACATTAGTAGATCTTCTCAGCCAACTCATTTTCCCCGATATCGGAAATCGATACCTCCGATATTCTATCAAATTTGTTCAAAATTTGATATTCAGCCTTCAATATGGCTCATTTTCTCCAATTTTACTCCCGATGGATACGATAAGTTTTCAGGGATTACTTAGGTTAGTTTATCCTTGAATGACTTATTTGACTCCGATATTAGAAATCGATACCCCAATATTCTATCGGATCTAATCAAAATCAAGTTTTCAGCCATTTTATTTGGTTTTTGCTTCGGGTTTTGCTCCAATTAAGTATAATTGTAGTTCTTAGTCTCAGCCATGATATCATTTACTCAGAGGACTTATTTAGCCTTCAAAATTTAGTTTGCGACTGAAAACTTATTTGATATCGATACCGGAAATCAAAATTTGACTTACATCAATTCATTTTAGTAAGTTATACGGCTTCGATCAACCTTTCAACAACCTACGTTTTTCATGCCAACGTTCAAAGAGTCTGAGCTCCAGTACCATGGATTAGTTTTAAAGCTTTCATTACACCCGAGAAACGACGGGCTATAATGCTAGTATATATATAACTGTTACCTTAGACAGGAAGAGTTTAATATTGCAACGATCCGGAAAATATCCACTCGGGAGTCGTTTTTAAGTAGTATTTAATCTGGCAAAAAGACGTACTCGAGCCTGTAATAAATGTAAATGAATAGAGATAATTTATAGTGAAGCGTCTGAAATTGAATCAAAGGTAGCGACAAAATGTACCCTGAATCTATCATAAAAATTCAAAATGCGTAATTAATAAACACTTCAAATATCTCGGTGCATAAAGAACTTTTAACAAATTTAGTAAGGACGTGTTCCAGAAGCTGAGTAGAGTATTAAGAAACAGGAAAATTTCGCAAGAAACAAAAAAAAAAGATTATTGGATTGCTATGTGATGTCAATTCTTCAATATGGAGGTGAATCCTGGACAATATCATCAAGTATGAAAGAAAAACTTGAAGCAACTGAAATGTAGTTCTACAGAAGGATACTACGGATATCATGGACCGAGCATGTGAGCAATGATGAGGTGTTGGAAAGGATGAAATCGAAAAAAAATTAATATTGAGCATCAGGAAGAGACAGCTAAAATTCCTGCGACATGCAATGAGGAAGGAGGGCTTGGAAAACCTGATACTAACAGGCCAGATAGAGTGGAAAAGAGACAGGGGGAAGCAGCGGATAACATATTTGAAGGGCCTGAGTAGGTGGATGACAGAACGGGGGTTGCGTGGTGTAACAGTAGAAAGCGTGCTAAGAGCCATTTGGGATAAGGAGATGTGGAGGGCCTTGATCATTTACGCCCTGAAGGAACATGGCACATAGAAGAAGAACTGCAAGAGAAATTGAATACAAAATAGGACTAGTTTCAATCAACACCGCAAGTTGCAACGAAAATACAAGTCATGTTTTTAAATAACATTGTCAGATCAAAACTTTCATATTGATGTTATATGCATGGCACCAGACCCGCTCAGAAATATCTTAACTCTCTGCTGTATTCAACCTCTTCTAAGACAAATGTTTAAATATGGTTTTCAGCAAGTGAAGACGGAGAATATTATCGAAGACTATCCATATTACTATTATTACTGAAACCTGAAATTCTTCTAGTTGCTCAACAGAGGTCTTTATGTTCTTAAATAGCCTGGTCAGATCGAAACTATTTGTTATAATGGAACATCCTATCACCCCGACAGATAATTCACCGAAGAGATTTAGAAGTGTCGAAGTAAGGAAGTACGAGACGATTCGACTTCTGCTCCCATTCCGTCTTGACTTACCGTTTTATGAACTCCCTGTTACTTGTACTTTTCCGTACAACAAACTCTGTTATTTGTTTACCCTTTCCGTGTTGTGTAATTCTTTCCACTCGGAATTTACCTGGTTCTTAATATCGTTCCCGCGATATAACACTATTATATGGATATCATGCATGACGCCAAATTCGTTCAGAAATATCTTAACTCTCTGCTATATACAACCGCTTTCTTAAATCAACGTTTGAACTGGCTCCGAGTGAAGGGAAACCCGAGGATCTTGGCGAAAGACCAAACTTTTTCGAACCTTGTTACAGAATCTCAGAAAAAGAACTGTACCAAATAACAGAAATGACAGCACTTGAGAATTGTCAAAAACAGAAACAGCTAAAATGTAACATGTAACTCGAAGAGTGAATAATGAAATACTCAAGATGTTGATGTTCCGCACAACTCTAAGCAAAACGTTAGGACGGAAACTCTGATCAATGCAGGAAAGAGCAATAACAGCTACTGGAATTGGAAAAAAAATTTCCTGAATGTGGATGTGCGTTGTGGTGCTGTGGATATCGACTCGGAACGACAAATCGGAGTGCCGAGTTCGAATTCATTTTAGATCTTTTGATAAATTTTGGTACATAAAATTGTTTTGGCTAGTAAAAGTGTTTTGCGTATAATGACTAGACTTTATTAATTTAAGCGCAATATTATTTGTGGTGCAGTGGATATCGACTCGGAACGACAAATCGAGGAGCCGAGTTCGAATTCCGGTTGAATTCGTTACGCACAAATATCCTTGGGAAAGGTATTAATCCGTCTCTTCCCTCCAATTATGTGTTAAATAACAGGACAGATTGTGTTCTATAGTCTTGGTTGGCAACCAGTCTACCGCAGAAAGCAATGGCAAACTACTGCGAGATAATCTTCTGCCCAGTCACTCATGTCTCTTTCAAAACATGATCGCCCAAAGCGTGTATCACGTATGGCACTTTTCCTGAAAAGTTGTAAAAGAAAGATTTTCTGAATTTCAACGACAGTAAAACTATCTGTTCGGTCGATGAATGAGAAAGTGAGAATGATAAGTAAATTGAAGATAGAATAGACCGTGTCAGAGGTCATTTCGCCCAACAGTAAATTCGTACAAAATCTAAACACCAACCTCTGGTCATGTTCTCCAATAGCCTCGTCAGATCGAGCCTTTCATGTGGGTGTCGGGCATGGTGCCAAAGGCATTCAGAAATATCTAAAAAGTCAACTGTATACAACCGCTTTCTAAGATTAAAGGGGAAAAAGGCTTTGAATGGCTTGGCAAAGATCGTCCTTCTTTGAACATTGTGAACTGGCGCTACACATTAGAAAACAAAAAGCTATACAAAATAACAGAAACTATATCACTTAAGGACTAGCAACAGCTAAAATGGATAGCACCTGTAACCCGAAGAGTAAATAATCACACAATAAAAAATAAAAAACGTAGACAAAAGATCCATCGATACTGGGAAGATCGGTGATAGCTACTGTACTTGAGAAATATCTTTTATAAAAAAATTCTTTAAGAGAAAGAATATATAACTTTAAACCAAAAGCAGTCGTGGCTGTTCGGTCAATGAATGCAAATGTATCCATGTAGAGTATGCCAAATATTTCCATGAAACGACTAATATTACCATATCAACATATTCATGTACGTAGAGAGAGAGAGAGAGAGAGAGAGAGAGAGAGAGAGTGTGTGTGTGTGTGTGTGTGTTTACCCAGAGCTATATGATATAACAGAAATTATATCAATGAATGACGAGAAACAGCAACAACAACTAAAATGGATAGGACACCTAACACGAATCTATCTATCTATCTATCTATCTATCTATCTATCTATCTATCTATCTATCTATCTACGGCATTCTGTTCGTATCTGTGTGTATATCTATCTGCCCCATTCTGTTCCTATCTATCTATCTATCTATCTATCTATCTATCTATCTATCTATCTATCTATCTAGCCTTTTCATTATCTATCTATCTATCTATCTATCTATCTATCTATCTATCTATCTATCTATCTCATTCTGTTCGTATCTGCCTGTCTGACTGTCTGCCTATCTGTTCTATTCTGTTCTTATCTATCTATCTATCTATCTATCTATCTATCTATCTATCTATCTATCTATCTACCCCATTCTGTTCGTAATTGTCTGTCTGTCTATCTGTCTGTTTGTTTGTCTGTCTATCTATCTGCTTCATTCTGTTCCTATCTATTTATCTATCTATCTAGCTAGCTAGCTAGCTAGTTAGCTAGGCTATTTACCCCATTCTGTTCGTATCTATCTATCTATCTATCTATCTATCTATCTATCTATCTATCTATCTATCTATCTATCTACGGCATTCTGTTCGTATCTGTGTGTATATCTATCTGCCCCATTCTGTTCCTATCTATCTATCTATCTATCTATCTATCTATCTATCTATCTATCTATCTATCTAGCCTTTTCATTATCTATCTATCTATCTATCTATCTATCTATCTATCTAGCCTTTTCAGTATCTATCTATCTATCTATCTATCTATCTATCTATCTATCTAGCCTTTTCATTATCTATCTCTCTCTCTAGCCTTTTCATTATCTATCTATCTATATATCTATCTATCTATCTATCTATCTATCTATCTATCTATCTATCTATCTTCGCCCCATTCTGTTCTCATCATATTGCAAGATTTCCGTTTAAGACAGGTCAATTTTCTTTACGTGTTATGTGTGCTCCTCATTGGTAAGTCATATACGGCATTAGTGTAACCCAGGTCTGCGGTGTGGCTTATATAGGCATGGGCGCTCAATTTCCTGTTGGCCATCTTCTTTAGGATGTTTTTTCTTGGTTGTACCTTAACTTTAGTTTTTACAGTGGGATTTAACCTGGTCAGTACCTAGATGTGTCACCGCTTGGGAATATCTTGAAAGTGTAAATGGTGTAATGGATCAGGGTCCTGAATTCTTAATCGGGAAGACGAATTCTAATTTCACTTGAGTTCGTTATATTCAAATACAACGAGGTTTGAAAGAAAATGGAAACAAAAAGAACAACTATACGTGACATCAGAAAAAGACAGTTGAAAATT
Organism: Ascarosepion bandense; assembly: GCA_037127315.1. Taxonomy (NCBI): domain Eukaryota; kingdom Metazoa; phylum Mollusca; class Cephalopoda; order Sepiida; family Sepiidae; genus Ascarosepion; species Ascarosepion bandense. The sequence goes on along the minus strand of JBBBDQ010001661.1, from coordinate 665,753 downwards.
CTAGAGTACATAGTAAGAAAATGAGGATTGGAAAATTTGACACTCACAGGACTTATTGAAGACAAGGTGGGCAGAAGAAAGAGCGCATAACGTTTTGTTTTGTTTTTTTTTGTTTTGTTTTTTATAATCATATCGCCCCAAGTAAGGCATTTTATTGTCACTGTTCTGCAGAGGTTTACACAGGAGGAAAGTTAGGAGAAAGAGTGACAGGTTATAGGAGGTGTCAGGAAGTGGTTAAGAGAAGGATGAGAATACTGATGAGAGTGGATTGGACGGAGAAAGAAGCATGAGAGAGAAGATGCAGGTTAATGAGATAAGAGATGACTATTGACTTTACATTTAAATTCTTGGAGCTTGTAGCTGTCGGGGAAGCAATTAAACGGAAGGGAATTCCACCGGTGGGAAGTGCGAGAAAAGAAACTGAATGAGTAGAATTTGCATTTACATTTTATTGGTTTCACAGTAAAAGGGTGTGACCTAGCTGCTAATTTTGTGGGTCGAGTAAATTTTTATAAAGGGGGCACCAGTGTGCTAAGTTCATCGGAGCAGCATCAATGAAAGTATTTGTAAAAGAGCCACATTTTGCCGGTGAGAATGTGACTGTATCTAAGCTGCCAAGTCGGGATCGATCACATTACAGATTCTCCGTTGTATTCTTTCAAGGACCCCTAGAGCACTCAACTAGATATGGCAACAGTATTCAATACACGGGCGGATGGTAGATTTATATATGTACAGGATGGACTCAAACGGGAAAAATTTTCTGGCCCTACACAGAGAACCGACATTCTTAACAGTAGATTTGGCTATAGATTCTTTATAGTCATTCTACTTAAGATCTGTTGTGAGAGTTAACCCGAGGAGGCGCAGTGTTTTGCTTTCACCACGGTTTCGTAGGTCGTTTTCAAGCTCGGCAGCGAGGTTTGCTTTGTCAGCCTTGGCAGATTTTTGATCGAGGCGAGAGTAAACCTTATTGTCGTCAGCGTATATGCCTACTCGGGGAGATCGTTAATGTGGATAAGGAAAAGCATAGGACCTAGAATAGAGCCTTGAGGGACACCCGCGTTCGTGTGACAGTATTGGGAGGCATGTCCGTTTAATACTACCTTCTTTGTACGATTTGAAAGGAATGACTTACCTAATGAGCTTTATAAATGATTGGCAGAACAGGGATGAGGAAAGATAGCAGAAAAACAATTTTACTAAGAGCTACAAAGGACAAGATATTGCGAAGAACCATGAACACTCACCTCCTGAAGGGGCAGCGCGCATATAAGTTTATCTATCTGTCTCTCCTATTCTGGACGTATCTATCTGTCCTATTCAATTGATATCTATATCGTTCTGTTTTTCAACGCACGATCACTGAATTTAAGCAACGTCGAGCTTGGCCAGTGTCTAAATGGGTGATTGCTTGAAAATACCAAGTGCTGTAAGCTTCGATGTGTGGAAGTGTAATGGATACAGATTTTGAATTGCTAATCGGAGAACCGAGATCACGTTCGAATTGGGTTCGTTAAATTCACTTACGCGTTAATACCCTTAGGAACGGTATGAATCTACCTCTTCTACCCCATTTATGGGTTAATAAGTAAGGTGTAATAAGTAGGATGTGCGTTGTGGTCTAGTGGATATCGATTCGGAATGAGAAATCGGAGAGCCGAGTTCGAATTCCAGTTGAATTCGTTGCAATCATATACGCACAAATACCCTTGGGAAAGGTATTAATCCGTCTCTTCCCTCCGGCTATGGGTCAAATAACAGGACAGGTTCTATAGCCTTGGTCAGCAACCAGTCTACCGCAGAAAGTAATGGCAACCTACTATGGGATAATCTTCTGCCCAGTCAGTCATGTCTCTTTCAAGACATGATCGCCCAAGCGTGTATAACGAACGGCACTTAACTGACTGAAGTAAGATTTGTATGAGTAAATCCTTATTATCTCAATAAAATAAGATAAACTAGCTTACAAAATATTTAGTTTTCGACATTAAGTATCCATATAGGTTGATAGCAATGGTGACCTCAGCGAACAACATAGCCCCAAAGGAAATCAGACGCAGAAGAAAAAATGAGTGGATGACCGAAGAGATCCTCCACATGATGCAAAGGAGACAAAAAATAACGCCAAGACACGGAGCAGAGTACAAAAAACTTCACAGGGAGATAAGGAACAAATGCAGACAAGCCAAAGAGGAATGACTCAACAACAAATGTGCAGAAGTAGAGAGACTGAGCAGGAACAACAAAGCAGAGATGCATAAAGAGATAAGAGAACTGACAGGACAAAAAACCTGTTCCTCAACAGGATGCATAAAATCCAAGGAAGGGACAATCATATTAGAGAAAGAGGAAATACTCCAGCGATGGGAAGAATACATAAAGGATCTCTTTTGCGACAAGAGAGAACAACCGAGAATACACAAGGAGATGGATGGACCGGAAATACTAAAATCCGAAGTGGAAGCTGCAATGGCCAAAATGAAAAGAAACAAAGCACCTGGCCCAGATGGCATAGTGATAGAGCTGCTGATAGCATTAGAAGAATATGGCATAGAAAGGATTACCGACATAATAAACGAAATTTATAGCAGCGGAATAATACCAGACGAGTGCGAACTACACAGAACTATCAGCTTAATGAGTCACATTACAAAACTGATTGTCAGAATCCTGATGAATAGAGCGAGAAGCAGAATCAGGCCAGAGATAGGGCAGGAACAGTGCGGGTTCGTCAAGGACACTGGAACAAGGAACGCCATATTCATGATTAGGATGCTCTCTGAAAGGGCATTACAAATGAAGAAAGACTTGTACCTATGCTTCATTGATTACGCGAAAGCATTCGACAAAATACGACACAAACAATTGATGGAAATGCTAGGCAACCTCGACATTTTCGGCAAAGACATAAGAATAATCAAGAATCTCTACTGGCAGCAAACGGCCTGCATACGGACAGGTAACGACCTCAGTAGATACACAAAAATAGAAAAAGGCGTAAGACAAGGATGTGTCTTTTCACCGGATTTGTTCAACCTATACAGCGAGAATATTTTGAGGACCCTAGATGACACACCAGGATTTGTTATTGGAGGCCACAACCTGAACAACATAAGATACGCGGACGATACATTACTGATTGCGGACACGGAAATGAAACTGCAAGATCTCATACAGAAAGTAGCAGTGGAGAGTGACAAGAAGGGACTACAAATAAACTTTAAGAAAACTGAGTGCATGGTCATCAGCAAAAGATACAACCCAAAATGCCAAATACAGGTGGGGGATAACAGAATCAAACAAGTCCAAGAATTTAAGTACCTAGGAAGTGTTCTAACAGGAGATGGAAAGTGCGACACGGAGATCCGAAGGCGAATTGGCATGGCAAAGGACGCGTTCCAGAAAATGAGCAAAATACTAACACACAGGAAGATCTCAATAGAAACGAAGAAAAGAGTGCTAGACTGCTACGTGATGTCAGTTCTTCAATACGGCTGTGAATGCTGGACAATATCATTGAAAATGAGGACAAAACTGGAAGCGGCCGAAATGTGGTTCTACAGAAGGATGCTACGGATATCGTGGACTGAGCATACAAGCAACGACGAAGTGTTAGAAAGAATGTCAACAAAAAGTAAATTGATGCTGAGCATCAGGAAGAGACAACTGAAGTTCCTGGGACATTCATTGAGGAAGGAGAGCCTGGAGAACCTGATACTGACTGGACAGATAGAAGGAAGGAGAGACAGAGGAAGGCAGCGGATAACATATTTGCAGGGTCTGATCAGGTGGATGACGGAACGGGGGTTGCCAGGAGCAACAGGAGCAAACATACTAAGAACCACAAGGGATAGGGAGACGTGGGGAATCATGATCGCCTACGTCCTGAAGGGACAGGGCACATAGAAGAAGAAGAAGAAGAAGAAGAAGAAGAAGAGGTTGATAAGCTGCTAAATAAAATCAACAACTAAAATGTCTCTCCTGTTTGTTGCTCTGATGTCTTGTGAAAAATAGACCCAGAAGCAACGGTTACTATTTTATTACTATTATTCTTTATTATTTTACTTAAATGTTGGGTTCTTAATGTTTGTTTTTTTTACTTTCTTCTGGAAGTCTTTCTTTTATTTTCAATGCCTTATTTCTTTTCGCATAAAAATCCTTCATTCATTTTGTAAACAACCTTAAAAGAACAAACTCTGATAAATGTTCGTTTTAGGTGCCGACGGCTTTCCCCCCATCAAATTTATCCAAAATAGCATTATTTCTCTGCAATTAGTTATTGAAGAAACTTACCTTTTTTACTTTGAAAGTCAATAAAAAACGAACTATATCTCGCACTTTTTCTCCCCCGTAACTCTCACGAAGTCACGTAATTAACTGCAGAATGACGTTCGACGTAGGCAGAAATTTTCTTTTGAATTTTGATCGATTTTCTTCCTTTACTTAAAGTTCCGCCGATGTACTTCCGGTAATGAAAGTAATAAGCGTAGAAATACAATAGCGCATTACTTTCATTACCGGAAGTACATCGCCGGAAGTATCAGTAAATGAAGAAAAATTGACAAAAAATCTGCCAAAATTCGTTCACATGCGCAGTACGTCATTCTGCAGGTAATTACATGACTTCGTGAAAGTTACGGGAGAGAAAAAGTGCGAGATATAGTTCGTTTTTTTTATGGACATTTAGATAAAAAAAAAAGGTAAGTTTCTTCAATAACTAACAGTTGATTTGAGTTCAGCATATACATTTGCACAGAGATAATGCTATTTTGGATAAATTTGAAAGGGAAAAGCATCGGGACTTACAATGAACATTTACCCAAACTCCTTTGTTAAATGTGTGTTACCTGATTTAAATCAACCCTAGTTCAACTCTGTGCAGTTCATTCCAGGTGAGGCTAGATTTGAATTAAACTTTATTGTACCGATTAAATTTTATTACACCAATTAAATTTTATTATGGCAATTAAACTTTCTCATACCAATTGAATTTTATTGTATCAATTAAATTTTATTATGCTGATCAGATTTTATTAGGCCCATTAAATTTTATTATATCGATTAAGTTTTATTATACTAAATAAATTACCTCATACTAATTAGATTTTATAATGGTAAATATTTTTATTATACCGATTAAATTTTATTATGCCGATTAAACTTTATTATCTAAATTTCATTTTACTATACCAACTAAATCTTATTCAGTCAGTCAGTTAAGTGCCATACACGCTTGGGCGATCATGTCTCTTTCGAGGCATGACTGACTGGGCAGAAGATTATCCCGAAGTAGGTTGCCATTGCTTTCTGCGGTAGACTGGTTGCCAACCAAGGCTATAGAACCCAATCTGTCCTGTTATTTAACCCATAACTGGAAGGAATAGACGGATTAATACCTTTCCCAAGAGTATTTGCGCGTAAGTGAATGCAATGAATTCAGCTGGAATTCGAACTCAGTTCCCCGATTTCTCGTTCCGAGCCGATATCCAATGCACCACAACGCACATCCAATAAATCCTATTATGCAAATTAAATTTTATTATATGAATTAGCATTTATTGTACCGATTAGATTTTGTCATGCCAATTAAGTCTTATTATGTCAATTAAATTTTATCATATTTAGTAAATTTTTCTTATACCAATTAGATTTTATAATGCCAGTTAAGTTTTATTATTCCGTTTAAATTTTATTATGCCGATTAAATTTTATTATATCAATTTAATTTTATTATACCAATTAAACGTTTTATGCCAATTAAACCTTTTATGCCAATTAATTTTTGTAATACCAATTAAATCTTATTGGACCGATTAAATTTTATTATGCTGATTAAATTTTATTATATCAATTTAATTTTATTATACCAATTAAACCTTTTATGCCAGTTAAATTTTATAATACCAATTGAATTTTATTGTACCGATTAAATTTTATTATGCCAGTTAAATTTTATTATACCGTTAAATATAAACTTATGAAGTACCAAACACCGTAAGGTCCATTCAGCCATGAAATCGCAAGCTTTCATTGGCTGCTTAGCTAAACAATTACATTCTCTAAAAGCCTACTATCATCCACGAGTACAATAACGCGCACTGATTCGGTCATCTAATTACTAAGTGGTGGTATTTATTACATAGATGAAAAATTCAGATTTGCTTTCAAGTCAATGCGTCTAAGACAAAACTGATGTCTGTCAATCATCACCGGCAACACCTCCTGACTCTCATAAGCATGGACCAAGCGAGTCTCCTTGCTCTCAAGGAGCAATATACTGCGCCTCCTCGGCCTTACTCTCTCTTCCGAACTCAAGTGGAATTATTACACTGAGTCAATAGCTAAATCCACTGCTAGGAAGTTTGGGTCACTGTATCGTGCCAGAATGTTTTTTTCCTCCTGAATCCATCTTGCACATATACAAATCAACCATCCGTCAGTGCATGGAATACTGCTTTCATTTATGGTCATGCACACTCGCTGTTCATCTCAGTGTTCTTGATAGGCTCTAAAAGAGAATCAGTAATGTGATGAGCCCCGACTTGGCTGCTTGACTCCAGCCACTTTCTCACCGACGGGATATGGCTTCCCTCTGTTCTATAAATATTTTCATGGCTTCTGCTCCGACGAACTTAAGTCGCTGGTGCCCCTGCCACATGAGTTTACTCGTGCAACCAGACTGGCAACTGGGTCCCATCCATTCACAGTAAGATCAACCAAATGCAGCCCACTATTCTACTCCATCAGCTTCTTTCCTCGCATTTCCCGCCTGTGGAACTCTTTTCCATATTCTTGCTTTCCTGACGGCTACAAGATCCAGGAATTTAAATGCAATGTCAATACCCATCTCTTAACCACTTGACTCCAGTTCTTTCTACATCACCCTGTATATCTTTTTCCTTCTCTCTACATTTGCAACTGTCATCAAACCTGTATTCCCATTCTTCATTTGCTCCTCTCTCTGACACTCCTTGTAACTGGTTCGTCTTTCTCTTTACTCTCTTCCTATCTAATATTTTTCTCTTATGTAGCCCCCTGCGCATCAGTGGCGTTACCGCCTTGCTTTGAGTGAAACGATTTAAAAAAAGTCATTTGATTCAGCGACCAATAACCAGGAATTAAGCAACAATGAGCCTGGTCAATTTCAAATGTGTGACCACTTCAGAACAAAAACGACAAAAATATGTCTTTTTTAGTAACATATAGATTGAGTTTGTGGATGTTACGACATATCAACATTTATTGTAGTTTTTCATGGTAGAATTTACTTTTTATTATTGTTGAATTCACAAGTAATCTTTGGTCGTGTTTATACAAGCGTCTGCAGCAGTAAGCACAGTTTAATAGATAAGGTAAAATACCATAAAATATTTCTTAAACCCCTTAACAATTATCAGCTGCTTCACATCTCCATAACACTGCGTTGATTGACACTGACATTCTTAAGAGCCGTTGCATTAGTCACTTTCATTTCTAAAACAAGATGCATGGAAAAACAAAACAAAATATCCACTACCAAAATGAATGACAATCCTTGGGCACTCACTGATCAATTACCGATTTCAGTATAAACCTATGAAAAATAGCGGTTCAAAGTCAGACAATGGGACAGTATAATCCACTTCACTCACAAAGAACTAATCAAAAGGACTGCCAGCTTATTTATTAAATTTTGCTTATTACTGTAAATCCGACCAATCTTTATTGATAGATTCCTGTATAAATACAACCAATTGTTAGGTTCGGGTTTGAAAATAAAAGAAAATAAATCATGTTTTTCTTTTCAAAGCTTAACTTATTTCTTCTTTAATATTTTCCAGTTTGTTATTTTTTTAAATCAAAACAAACAAAAAAAAATGTTTAAAAAAATTGATATTTTTTCTCTATTTTTCTTCTTTCACACAGAAAGAAGAAAGAACGAAAAAAAATTCTAAACAAAAAAAAATGAATGAAAAAAATGGAAAAGTTGTAAACATGGGTTTGTTATTTGGTCCTTTCGCTAAAACTCTTACAGTTTCTCATTATTTCTCTTTCTTGATTTTATTTCATTTCTTTTCCTTCTTTTTTCCCCCTCACTCCACTAACTTTCTCTTTTTTTCAGTACCTTCTCTCTTTATCTAGATACCTGTTCTGTTTTATCTCTCACCCTCCTCCCTCAATTTTTTAATCTCTCTCCCTCCCTCCAATTTTATATCTTTTCCTTCCTTCTTTTTCCCCCTCACTTCACTAACTTTCTCTTTTTTTTCAGTACCTTCTCTCTTTATCTAGATACCTGTTCTGTTTTATCTCTCGCCCTCCTTCTTCAATTTTTAATATCTCTCTCTCTCCCTCCATCTCTCCCTCCAAAAGTGCGAAAGAAAAAACAGTTAGTATAGACCTTACGTTTGTAGCTAGCTATTTCTAATGTGAAGAAATGAGACCTAACCGCCAATATAGTATTGCGCTTAAATTCATAAAGTCTAGTCATTATACACGAAACAATTTTACTAGCCGAAACAATTTTATGTACCAAAAATTATCAAAAGATCTAAAATGATTTACAGACAGGTCTTTGCACCAAACAAACTCTATAATTTGGTAGAATATCGGGAAAAAAGTGGGGTGTAAGGAGAATATTACTTTGCAATAGTTACACCTACTGTGACAATGGGCTTTAGATTATTATGAATAAATGAAAAAAATATGCAGCTGGTAGGAAACACTAGTCTGTCTAGAGTTGTAAAAGTTTCTAATCTTCATTCTTAAAATACAGTTTTTCCCTCTGGCTGTAATAAAAATTTTAAACTTACAAAGAAAAGGAAAAAAGAGATAAACATCTTTCGTAAAAAGAGTCAATCTGATGACGGTAAGGGAGAGTAAGGTGAATCGAAAAGCAATGAAAGAGAGAAAAAAGACTATATATATATATATATATATATATATATATATATATGTATGTAAGAATGGATGTGTGGGGGTGAATAAGAGTGTATGGAGCTATCTCTAGTCATTCATTTTAAAACGGTAAATACATGCATGTCAGACATTATAAGTAATGTAATTGAATTGATAGAATTCGGAAGTTTAGAGAGGAATCGCAAAAAAATGAAAAGTAAAAACGAAGGTGATGAAAAAGAAAAAGAAAATATAGGGAGTAGAAGAATCAAATAAATAAATACAAAGAGAGAGGTTGAGTATGAGATGTAAATAGATTAAAGGGAGCAGCGGGCAATAAAAAGAGGGAAGAAAAAACGAAAAATGATGGCGGAAAATTATTAAAAAAGAGAGGTGCTTGTAAGGTAAATAACAAAAGAGAGAAAGAAAAGTACGGAGATAAAATACACAAAATTAAATTATTCCATAGATAGATAGATAGATAGATAGATAGAATAAGAGACTGAGATAGATAGATAGATAGATAGATAGATAGATAGATAGATAGATAGATAGATAGATAGAAATCGACTGTGACAGCGTGCTGAAAATATAGCTATATATGAACGGACTGAAATACATAAATATAAACAGACCCATTCGTATTAAGGCATGGACACCTCACCCTAGTGTTATACTTTACAAGCTTGTCACGCTAGAAACATTGCAACTAAGCAGTGACTTCGATCCAAACTGGGAGTCTCATTGTTTCGGCCATATGTTTCATCTAAGCTAAACTTTAAATATTGGCGTATAGAGATATGTGAAAATTGATCTATGTGTGTATTTATGTATATAAAGATGTATTTGGGTGCGTGGCCGAGTTGTTAAAGCGTTCGCTTTCTGACCATGAAGCCCGTGTTACAATCTCACCATAGTGGATTTGCCAAGAATGTGATTTTTTGATGATATCGTTCTGGAGAAGGCGATCCCAGTGTTCTGCATCTTTACCTGAACACCATACCATGAGTAGACACAAGCCTTGTGAGTGAATTTGGGAAGACAGTTCCCTTTGAGGAGCTGTCGATGACCTTGCTAGCGTGAAGTCACAGGTCATCCTGATTAAGTTTTTGGGTGTTTTGGTGTTGTTCAACAAGTGTTGATCATTCTAGATAACGCACTCTCTCCCAGAAACTGTAACGAAGGTCACCTCATATCAATCACAGGTGGGATCTGTAGGTGTTGAATAAATTCAAATGTGCCTGAGCTGGCGTCTGCAATGGGGATTAGATAGTTGTCATAGTAGACAGGTTTCTCGAATACGAGTTGCCAACCATTATTATTATTAAATATATATATACAGAGAAAGAAAGAGTCGTGTATGAAGGTAGGGAATAAGTAAAAAAAGAAACGTTTTAAAATACAATCGTAATTTCTTTTTTATATCAAATATCATCGCCTTTTGCTTGATGTCCTGTCACATTTGCACGCACATTGATTAAAAAAAGAATTGTTTTAAATGCATACCTACATCGCTTTATTTGTCACTGTTTCTACAGTTTGCAAAATGAGAACGAAGAAAATTCCATTAATAGGCACACGCAAATATATACAATTATGTAGACATTACATATACACATGGGTGTGTTTTTGCACACATAAGAACTTCATATATATATATAGATGTATATTTTTATAAATTGTTATATTTTATTATATCTATCTATCTATCTTTATATATATATATATATATATATATATATATATTGTCGTCCGCAGACAGATCTGTTTCGCCGTATCACAGCTCATCAGTACGGTTAGACTGACTCCGATTGCTTTTTTACCCAGGATTGAAACCCGACTGAAATGGCGTCAGTCGGCGACTCTACCCCTGGGCTATGGGCGTTCGGTGGAAGTAGGCAGACTTTTTATCACATATCATTATACGCGCCCAATAGTTAGAGCGCTCTAATTCATTTCACTGAATGAGCGATATATGTACTTATCTTTAGATATAGATTTAGATATACAAAACTAAAATAAATATATATGAAAAATATTTATATAAATATACTCATATTCCGATTTATTTATGTACTACTTGTATATGCAATAGTTCCATTATGATATACGTACAAGCATATATAGATATACGTAAACGTCTGTACGTATATATATAGGGAGAAAGGGAGATAGAGTATGCGTGTATATCTGCGTGATCTTTACATATGGAAATATATAATTTATATAAATCAAAACAACATATATATATATATATATGGATACATATCCGTCTCCTTCAACACGTAAGAACTTCTACCTCTACCTCTCTCTCTCTCTTTCTATATATATATATATATATATATAGTCCACAAAATGTATATATATGCAAATACATATATAGAAGAATGTGTATATATATCTTTATATGTACATGTATATCTATAACTATGTATGAATATATATATATATGTGTGTATATACGTTTTTATCTTTAGATATATAAAACTAATATAAATAGTATGTATATCAATATATTCATATACTGGTCATTTTTTTTAATTACATATATATATATATATATAGAGGTTATTACACCAGATATATATGCAACTATTTTTCATGTTTCTAAATTATATATATATATATATATATATATATATATATATATATATATATATTTCTAAATTATATATATATATATATATATATAAAAGTATATGTACATTCTGCTTGTATTTATTTTGTTTGTTTATTGATATATATTTATCTAACAGTACATATATCAATTAATTTCTAGAGAGAAGCACATATATATATATATATATATATATATATATATATATATATATATATCTAAATTATATATATATATATATATATATATATATATTTATAAAAGTATATGTACATTCTGCTTGTATTTATTTTGTTTGTTTATTGATATATATTTATCTAACAGTACATATATCAATTATTTTCTAGAGAGGAGCATATATATATATATATATATATATATATATATATATATATATATATATATGTCTGTGTCGACTGCGTGTTTGAATAAATAGATGTATAAAGATAAATTCAGTAAACCTATTTCCATGCATGAATATAAGACTACGTCTAAATATATAAATAAGTATCCGCAAAAAAACAAATTTAATAAACAGATGCATGTATATCCAAATGTGTCTCGTTTATAATATATATTAATATTAGGAAATTCTATTTTTAAAATATTCATGCATAAGCGATACGTCTTCACCAAATTACTGGCGGATAAATAATGCATATATCAATGAACGTCATGCGTTTGTACAATTGCATACGTGTATGAATATGAAGGACGACAAGGAGAATGAATTTAAGAAGCAAACTACGAAAGAAAGAAAGAAAGAAAGACCGAGATAAATAATGGAAGAATATGTAGTGAAAGTCATTTGAGAATATAAAAGGTAGTTCAGCATTTAACGGAAATCGAAATCAGAAAGAGGCTACTCCGTAAAATGAATGTACAAAATAGCCTGAAGAATTTACAATGCTGAGATGGTATTTGATAGAAAATGGACGGAAGAAGAAATTATTATTGAGGAGAGAGAGAGGGGGAGCAAGAGATAGAGAGAGAGTGTGTGTGTAAGAGAGCTAGTGAGAGAGATCAATGGGATATTTCAGGTGGGGAAAGAGGTACAAAATTCAGTTTTTAAAAGAGAAAAAAAACGTAAGAAAACGAGAAACAACTAGAATTCGAAGATATGTAATACTCCTCGAAACATGAGATTCAAATGAAGAATATATATATATATATATCTTCCTTTAAAACATGTGCAAACTATAAGCTACTACAAAATTGTACATTTTGTTTCGACATTGAAACAACAATGTCTCATCAGGTAGTTAATAATGATGGTAATACCATCATTATTCACTAACTTGTTCTTTCAATGTCGAAACAAAATGTATAATTTTGTAGTAGCATGTTGTTTGCACATGTTCTAAAGTAATAATTAATAAATATTCATTGCAGTATTTTTATATTAAGCCCTGTTTTAAATTAATTTTTTAATCGTTCATTCAGCAATAAATTAGAACACACTCAGTTATTGGGCGTGGATAATGATAATATACACGATAAAAGTCTGCCTTATTCTACCGAGCGCCCATAGCTCAGAGGTAGAATAGCCGACTGATGCCAATTCAGTCGGGCTTCAATCCTGGGTTAAAAGCAATCGGAGTCTAACCGTAATGATGAGCTGCGATACAGCGAAACAGATCTGTCTGCGGATGAATATATATATATATATATATATATATATATATATATATATATCAGCATGCAGTGTAGATATAGGAGAATCCAAAGGTGCATCCTGTACATACAGTGGTAGCATAACTCTCTAAATATATATGTATATAAATACATTATGAGCAAATATAAGAAGAATTAAAGCAGACACGTTATTTCATGGTAAATCGGAAGCTTAGTCCTATTTCAGGCGAACCATCATCAGCTTTCGTCTTTATTGTACAAAAGATTTTACGCGAATGAAATTCAAAGATCTAAAAAAACGAATAAAAATAAGGGTCGCTCACTTAAAAGAGAAAATTTAAGAAAAAATAAATCATTACATCAGTTCGGCGAATACACACACATATTCATACATAAGCATATATATACGCAACATATAATCAATGAGCACGCATAAGAGCGGATGTCAACTAAAATCTAAAGATACATTCAGCATGTCAGGCTGCTGACCCGTAGATTTGAAACGTAAAGAAAGTGGGTTAGGTTAGAGAGAGAGACAGAGTAGGAGAGAGAGAGATATTGTTAAAAAGAAAGGGTAAGTATCTTAAAGCGTAAACGAAAAAGGAAGAAGAAGAAAAAAGAGAGGAATAAATTTAAGATAGAAACAAAAGATGATAGGAGAAAATGAAAATAATATATCTATAAATTTGGTAAAAAAATAATGATACTGAACTCTTCCTGACACTCCCGACGCAAATTTTGCACACAGCGCAATTGTAAATAAATAAACGTTTATATTTTGGGATAAGAATAGTTTTATTGGTGAGAAAACGTTTCGTATATGCAACGTCCGGAGCCGCATATAGGTTAAAAAGGCGCGTGCGGCCTGTTCGCCGACAGACAGTTCACAGAGGAGACAATTAATCGAGGCATTTTTTTTTTACTTTCTTTCTAAGCCATTCAGTCTTCATTATGGAATTAGTCATGACAGAATGTGGAGGCAGAATGCTTTCATTTCAGTGATACGCCCATATTGTTGACAAAACTAGAGAATCTAAAAATTACTGGAGGTGCGAACAACGAAAACTGTGCAACGAAAGACCGACAACAATCGATGATGTAATTAGCAGAACGCCTTCGGAACACTTGCATCCACTAACACCTGGACAGTTCGCCGACTATTAAAAAAATAGATAAAAGTTTGAACTTGAAAAGGCTTAAAGCGTCGACCAATTGTCCTGTTGGTCAATTGTCTGTCGGTGAACTCTCCGTCAGCGAATTGCCTTTCGGCGAATTGCCTTTCGGCGATGTGTCCGGCTACCTGAAGAAGGGTCGCTTTTGGAGGAAGTGGTAATGAAAAGATGCAATTGTCAGGCATATTGGAAATTCGCTCACCTTAATTCATTTCCGTCATGCATCTTGTCGACATTACAAATGTCCTTGTTGAAAATGCCCCTGACAACGAATAATAAATATTCGGAGATCGAATTTACACGTTTAAAATAAGGTGGAATTTCATATAGGCTTCTCATGGGAAATCATGGAATTTCTCATGGAATTTCATATAGGCTTCTCATGGGAAATCATGGAATTTCTCATGGAATTTCATATACGCTTCTCATGGGAAATCATGGAATTTCTCATGGAATCATGAAATCATGGAATTTCTTATGGAATTTCATATAGGCTTCACATGGGAAATCATGGAATTTCTCATAGAATCATGAAATCATGGAATTTCTCATGGAATTTCATATAGGCTTCTCATGGGAAATCATGGAATTTCTCATGGAATTTCATATAGGCTTCTCATGGGAAATCATGGAATTTCTCATGGAATCATGAAATCATGGAATTTCTTATGGAATTTCATATAGGCTTCACATGGGAAATCATGGAATTTCTCATAGAATCATGAAATCATGGAATTTCTCATGGAATTTCATATAGGCTTCTCATGGGAAATCATGGAATTTCTCATGGAATTTCATATAGGCTTCTCATGGGAAATCATGGAATTTCTCATGGAATCATGACATCATGGAAATTCTCATGGAATTTCATATAGGCTTCTCATGGGAAATCATGGAATTTCTCATGGAATCATGAAATCATGGAATTTCTCATGGAATTTCATATAGGCTTCTCATGGGAAATCATGGAATTTCTCATGGAATTTCATATAGGCTTCTCATGGGAAATCATGGAATTTCTCATGGAATTTCATATAGGCTTCTCATGTGAAATCATGGAATTTCTCATGGAATCATGAAATCATGGAATTTCTCATGGGATCATGAAATCATGTAATTTCTCATGGAATTTCATATAGGCTTCTCATGGGAAATCATGGAATTTCTCATGGAATCATGAAATCATGGAATTTCTCATGGAATTTCATATAGGCTTCTCATGGGAAATCATGGAATTTCTCATAGAATCATGAAATCATGGAATTTCTCATGGAATTTCATATAGGCTTCTCATGGGAAATCATGGAATTTCTCATGGAATTTCATATAGGCTTCTCATGGGAGATCATGGAAATTCTCATGGAATTTCATATAGGCTTCTCATGGGAAATCATGGAATTTCTCATGGAATCATGAAATCATGGAATTTCTCATGGAATTTCATATAGGCTTCTCATGGGAAATCATGGAATTTCTCATGGAATCATGAAATCATGGAATTTCTCATGGAATTTCATATAGGCTTCTCATGGGAAATCATGGAATTTCTCATGGAATCATGAAATCATGGAATTTCTCATGGAATTTCATATAGGCTTCTCATGGGAATTCATGGAATTTCTCATGGAATTTCATATAGGCTTCTCATGGGAGATCATGGAAATTCTCATGGAATTTCATATAGGCTTCTCATGGGAAATCATGGAATTTCTCATGGAATCATGAAATCATGGAATTTCTTATGGAATTTCATATAGGCTTCTCATGGGAAATCATGGAATTTCTCATGGAATCATGAAATCATGGAATTTCTCATGGAATTTCATATAGGCTTCTCATGGGAAATCATGGAATTTCTCATGGAATCATGAAATCATGGAATTTCTCATGGAATTTCATATAGGCTTCTCATGGGAAATCATGGAATTTCTCATGGAATCATGAAATCATGGAATTTCTCATGGAATTTCATATAGGCTTCTCATGGGAAATCATGGAATTTCTCATGGAATCATGAAATCATGGAATTTCTCATGGAATTTCATATAGGCTTCTCATGGGAAATCAAAAATAGTAATGTGTTGATTTAATGTTGCTTCTCTCAAGGAAATGTCCATTTAAGCACCGTATATAAGAATGTATGGACTGAAAAGATGGGGGTACACCAGAGAGCGGCCCTTCATCCTTGCATTAAATATTCGTGCTACATCTAGTCTTTTTATATGTCTCAGGATTGTAATGTTATCGCTCCTGGTCTAGTATCTCGATTAAGTCACATTCTGTTATAACTCGTTTACTAGCGGTTATAATATAAAGTCTTGCTTAGCCATTCGCCGTGACGTCTGTAAGAAATGAACTGAAGACGGACTTATCGCTCCTGGTCTAGTATCTCGATTAAGTCACATTCTGTTATAACTCGTTTACTAGCGGTTATAATATAAAGTCTTGCTTAGCCATTCGCCGTGACGTCTGTAAGAAATGCACTGAAGACGGACTTTTACAAAATAAATCTCTGGGTTGATTTGGCGCAAGGGAGATGGAGAAACAACAATACTTACGATTCCTACTGAAGCAGTTAAGCGCCATAAGTATGACACGATCGAAAGAGACTGACTGGGTAAAAGATTTTACCGTAGTACGTTATCATTACTTTCTTCGCTAGAATGGACCCAAGGCGATAGAACACAATCTGCCCTGCTATTTTAACTTATAGTTATTCGAAGAGACGACGGATTAACACCTTTTTCCAAAATGCTTAACTGAATACAACAATTCAACTGGAGCTTAAACTGGGCTCTGCGATTTCTCATTCCGAGCCGATATCAACTCCTCCACAATGCACATCCATTCCTATTTCTTCTTCTTCTTCTTCTTCTTCTTCTTCTTCTTCTTCTTCTTCTTCTTCTTCTTCTTCTTCTTCTTCTTCTTCTATGTGCCATGTCACTTCTGACGAGTTTAGTTCGAGTTAATACACAACACCAAACACTCCCAAACTTCTATCTGAGTACTTCATATTCTAAATATTAGCAGTGACGTAATACCAGTAGAACAATACATTCAACGGTTACGTTTCTTGCCTGGAGATCCGTGTTCGACCACACGTTTCGGTATCGGCAATTTCTTCCTACAGAACAACAAAACTCGAGAATTACTGTTAAAATGGCTAGCATGAATGAAATACATGATATCATTAAAAGAAAATGTGCTAGAAAGTGAAGATCATGGCAATAGGGTGAAGAGATAACGATCGATCTTTTAAATCTGTGTCACGAATTAGCAGTTTTTGTGAATTAAAATCTATCTGAGTTGAATTATCGCCTTACATTTAGAATACGGATAGCATTAGGCTGTTTAGACTGTGAATTGTTTGATTTATTTTTATGGTTTCTTAAACTTTTTTCTATGTTCCATGTCCCTTCAGGACGTAGGCGATTATACCTTTCCCAGTCTCCCTATCCCTGACAGCTCTTAGCACGCTTTCCCCTGTTACTCTACCCAAACCCCGCTCTGCCATCCAACTGCTCAATTCTTCAAATGTGTTATCCGCTGCTTTCCCCTGTCTCTTTTTCCCTCTATCTGACCTGTGAGTATCAGATTCTCCAAGCCTTCCTTCCGCATTACACGTCTCAAGAACTTCAGCTGTCTCTTCCTGAGGCTCAGTATTAATTTCCTTTCTAAAACCTCATCATTGCTCACATGCTCGATCCATGATATTCGCAGCATCCTTCTGTAGAACCACATTTCAGTTGTTTTAAGTTTTTCATTCATCTCTGATGATATTGTCCAGCATTTACTGCCATAACTGAAGGACAGATATCACATAACAATTCAGTACTCTCTTCTTTATTTCTAGCGGAATTTTCCTGTCTCTTCATACTCTGCTTGGCTTTTGAAATATGTCCTTGGCCATTCTAATTCGTCTCAGTATCACACTTTCCGTCTTCCCTTAGAACACTTCCCTTAGAACGCTTCATTTTTTTTTACTTGCTTGATTTTAATGTCCCCAACCTGTAATTGGCATTCTGGGCTCCTCCGTTTGCTGATGACCATACATTTGGTTTTCTTGTAATTTGTTTGTAGTCCTTTCTTTCGATATTCTTTATCTACCTTTTTCAGGAAGTTTTGTAGTTTTCTTTCTGTGTCTGCTATCAACACTGTATCTGGGTATCTTATGTTGTTCAGATTGTGACCACCAATGACGAATCCTAGCATAACTTTAGGGTCCTCAGAATAGTCTCGCTGTACAAGTTTAAATAGATCCGGTGAAAAGACACATCCTTTTCTTTCGCCCTTTCTATCTTTGTATATCTGCTGAATCCGTTTCCTGTCCATAGGCAGATAGTTTACTGCCAGTAAAGGCTCTTTATTACTCTGATGTCTTTGCCAAATATGTCGAGGTTGTTGAGTAGTTCTAACAAGTCTTTGTGGAGTACTTTGTCAAACGCCCTGGCATAGTCTACAAAACACAGGTAAACTTTCTTTTTCATTTGTATCGCCCTTTATGATAGCATCCTAAGCACAAATATCGCATTACTTTTTACAGTGTTCCTGACAAAACCACACTGTTCTTGTCCTATTTCCGGTCTGATCCTACTTTGTGCTCTATTCTTCAGGATTCGGACAATGTGTTTCATTATGTTGCTCATGAAACTGATAGTTCGGTGGAGTTCGCATTTGATTGCACCTGGCTTCTTAGGTAGAGATATGAAAATTGATTTGCTTAGGTCATCTTATATTACACCACTGTTGCAGGTTTCAGTTATTAATTCTGTAATTTTCTCTATGCCAAAATCTTCTAAGGCCGTCAACATCTCTGTTACAATGCCGTCTGGTCCAGCTGCTTTGTTCCTATTCAGTTTGGCCAATGCAGTTTTCACTTCGGATTTTAATATTTCTGGTCTGTCAGTATCTTTTTTGATATCACTTGCTCTCTCTTGTCTTGGAAGATAAGCCTCTTCACCTGTTCAGTAGACGTGGGTGGAGTGTGAACCGGGCGATAGTTTAGTCTATAGTTTAGAAAATAAAATACTAATAGATTGAAATATTTTTTAAACAAAATGATAACTCTCAGAATATTTACAATTTTTATATGTGCTTTTGTGTATTTACGAGTAAATAATTGTGTTTTTTGAGCTCTTTTTTGCCTGGTGTTCCGATCACATGAATTTACGCGTGTTACTAGATGGATATCTACGTCCTACCCCTTTTACCGTTGAAATTGTTAAATGAAACGACGACTTCTACCTGAAGATTTTCTTTTCTCGCACTTCAAGCCTGTGGACCTTCCTTCTGATTAGTTGCTCCTCGGATAGCTACGATATCCAAAAGTTTATATGCAGCGTCAGTTGCCATCTTCTATCTGCTTGTATACCATCCATTTTTAATCCTTTAATTTTTTTTTTATATATTCTTCCCATCGCTTGAGTATTTCCTCTTGCTCCAATATGATCGTTCCATTCTTGGATTTTATACATCCTGTTGATGGAAATGTTCTTTGTCCTGTCGGTTCTCTTATTTCTTAATGCATTTCTCCTTTATTAATATTGCTCAATCTCACTACTTCAGCACATTAGTTGTTGAGCCATTCCTCTTTAACCTGTCTGCATTTGCTCCTTATTTCTTTGTGTAGTTTCCTGTATTCCGTTCCATGTCTTGGCATTGTTTTCTGTCTCTTTTGCATCATGTTAAGAATCTCTTCAATTATCCACTCGTTTTTCTTCTGCGTCTGATTTTCTCTGGGACCATGTGGTTTGCTGATGTCATTAGTGCTTCTTTAACTGCGTCCCATTTCGAATTTCCATTTCCCATTAATTCTTCGTATTTGTTTCTCACAGTGTCAGTGTATTTTTTCTGTTGGTCGAGGTCATTCAGGAGCGTGTTGTATTGCAATCTGGATGCTGCCCTAGCCTAGGCTTCAGTAGTCACCAAAGTTTCACTCTTAGTTTGCAAATAACTGGAAGGCGGTCCCTTCCACATTCAGCACTTGGATAGGTCTTGCCTTGAACTACTGCGTTTCTGAATTTGTTGTTTATGGTTACATAATTGGTTTGGGTTTTATGTGTCGCCTCCTGGGCTTCTCCATGTCTATAAACGTCTCAGGTGTTCGTGAAACCAGGTGTTCGTTATCACCTGGCCATTTGCCTTAAACCACTGGACCCATCTTTCACCTCGGTCGTTGTGGATTCTTAATCCAAAGTTATCAGTTGTAATCCCTTCCTTCTCTTTGCCTATTTTAACAATCAAATCTCCCATGATAATTCTAATTTCTTGGCTTTTACATCAAGCCTTGGCATTGTCAAGAGTGGAGTAGAAAGGTTCTGTTTCTTCCTCTGTGCTTTGAATTATTGGTGCATAGACGACTATAATTGCTATGTTTAAGAGTCTCCCTTTCAGTTTGTCAAGGAGAACTCTTTCAGAGAACTGGCAGTATCCCAGAACGCATTTCTTCATTTTTCTTCTAGTATTCAACTCCCTTTTCGTTTTTTTTTTTGTTTTTTATTTACCTTCTGCATATATGAACTGTTGATGTACTCAGAAAATATTCGAATCAATGCAAAGGGCTCGTCATAAATTAACGACAAACATATTTCAGGTGTTCTTTTGCGCGCTTTTATGCATTTCTCCAAGATGCTTCACTCAAACTCAACCAAAATCGTGTCGAGGACGAAGCGTCCATTACTAATTTATATTTACGAGTCGACTCGGTGTAACTTGCGACATGAAATAGAGCAGGAAATAAGGAAACACGAAAAGGCGAAAATAACCAGAACAACAATATATTAACAAAGGTTACATAGAGTTGAAAGCATGCAAATCAAATAAGGAAAAAAAAGTTCTTTCCCTTCGTCTGGAGAGAAACGTAAATGTTTGATAGAAGATTAAATTGAATCAAGTTCAGTTTGAATAAAGTTAATGTACATACTGTTAATGTCTGTTTCCAATTGGAGTTTTTTAGCGCTGTATGTGCATGCTGGTGAGAAATAAAAATTTGCGCCACTAATTGCTACCCGCAATTAGTGCGCGTGTGTATGTGTGAGTTAGGTCATAAACATGTCTGCTCTCGCCCGGAACGAAACCCCTAACTGGTGTAACACGTGACGCTCCCGGCTTATATCGGCATGCCGTTAGCGCGGGGAAAACTAGGGTTATCACGTGAACGCTGAATGACCATGTGTGTGTGGGTGTGAATGTATCAAACCCTACAATCGAGTCGCTGGGAGATCAAGTTCTGGTGCCTTGATACGCAAACAAAAATTTCAATTGACATACAGGGTGCGGCAAAAATTAATAGAAAATGTTGCTTTTTTGCGATCATGTATTTCTCCGAAACGCTTAGTTGTACTCCAACAAAAATCTGTCTTTTTTGTAACTTCTATCTTATCATATGCCATAACAATTTCACGTTTTCTACAAGGTACCGACCCCTCAGACGCTGCATGGACAATGCATCCACTTCTGCGTCACAATGTCATCGCATTGCATTACAGGCTCTCTTAACGCCCACCCACGTTCTTCCAATTGTACATATATTATTCCTGTTTATTGGCAAAATTGGCAAGCATGAATTCCGTTTTACAAATACAACAAAAACCAATACTTACTAGGCATTTTTTAAAGTTATGCGTTACGGCAACCTCATGCTTGAGCTTTTTGAATAATCACTTGATCTTACTATTTTAACATCACCACTAAAAATCCCCGAGCAACGCCAGGCTATACAGCTAATACTCCGATAAAAGCAAAGATAGTGGAAAAATGTAGACGTGGGCCCATCATTGGCTGCTTACCCAGATTGTTATCTACCTGGATAGAATGCTAAGGTGAAGATCAATCTAGATTTCTTAGATTGTCCCAAATTCCACTGGTTAGGCTATTCGGACTACAAACTCATATATGCCCGGGCCAGATAGTTAGGCATATGTTAAACAAGGTGTCTAACGAAACCGTGAGTATGGGCACAGAATTGCACAAGAAAGAGATCCGTCGAGATGGCGATCTATACATTCGGGTCGTTCATACCCCGGAGAAAAGTATTCTGAGATCGACCGAGAATATGCAAGGCGTTTCACCGCCATTTTGAGAGCCACTTTATCAAGAAGCCTGGTCTCCGTCACAACGAGTTTCGCAGTTATTTGACTAACTTTCCTCGGCTTGTGCCTACCGAAGTAGCTAGCTGTGAGCATCAAATAACGGAGGGTGGTTTTGAATAGGGTCGGCAGTGAAAAGTCTCCATGACTTGATAATTTACCCTATAAATTGTTTTTGTGGCTGTTGCACATCTTTGTGTTGATTTGACGGTGGCGTTCAACAACTGGTAGGGATCCGTCCCCGACCGGATTTCTAAGGGTGTGATCAGGCTGTTGAAAAAGATCAAGGGCGTTGGGCAGGAACTTAGACGATTACAGGACCATACCTCTACTAAACACAGAGTTGAAGATTTTGGCTAAGATTCTGACAGAGCGTTTGCAGTCCATTGCCGAGATTCTGTTGGGACGTGAGCAGACATGTGTTGTGCGGGTCCGAAAGATTCAGAGTAACCTACATCTGATAGGGCATTTGATAGGGTCAATCATCGGTATCTGGCTGCGGTCCTGCGGTGTCCGGATTTAAACCAGAGTTTTGCAAGTGGATCAGCCTGTTGTATCACTCCTCTCCCAGTGCTGTGATACAGGTAAACGGAAAGCGGTCCAACGATTTTGCTCTGCTTCTGTCGGTTCGTGAAATCGCTGTCCCTTGTACGGCTCGGACCAGTGTTTCAGCGTACGTCGGTGGCGTATCCATTTTCGTATCATGCCGCAGTGATATTGATATGGTACAGAGGGTGCTTAAGCAGTACGAGAGGACAGAGCCAAAATTAATAACAACGAGTCTTCGGGGGTTATGCGCCTAGAACTGAGTCGAGCTTCAAAAGCCTGCATTTTTGGAATGTGGTTCAGGCCGGATCTTTTGCTGGAGTAAAATTAGTCGGGGGTACTTGCAAAGGTTTGGGCGTTGATCTAGACATAGTTTCAGTGGTTATCCATGAAGGGCTTGGGCGTGTTCCACTTACCTTATCTTTTACAGGTTGTAGCTAATCCCTCTCTGTAGGGACCGTAGGGAGACGATCGAACGTCCCAAAAGAATCTCGGCAATGGACCGCCCTCGTGTAGAGTAGTCGCATGAATCAGATCAACAGAGATGTCTACGTCAAACGTCCGTGTCATTAGTGGGGGTGACGAGAATGCTAACACGTCTCGAGGTTGGCTTTTCTATGCCGCGAGTTGATAGAGAATTCAATTTTGTGTTAGGGACGCCTTCCTTAGCCTTATCATCATTCCTCCCGTTCCGAGGTTTGAACGCTGGCGTACGCCTCGGAAACAAGCCGAGCCATCCACGGAGAGTTTCCTTCGTAGCAACCCCTTCATTAATAAACAATAAAAGAGCCTCCGAGGCCGAGAAAAGTCAATGAACCGAGGAATAGTCCGCAAGACGTCTAGACACTCAGAATTGCGATTGATTCTGAGTGTCGAGACGCCTTGCGGACTATTCCTCGGTTCATGGACTTTTCTCGGCCTCGGAGGCTCTTTTATTGTTTATTAATGAAGGGGTTGCTACGAAGGAAACTCTCCGTGGATGGCTCGGCTTGTCAGCGGCCTATTTGCTCTCTTTTTTTATAATGGGCGCTAGCAGCGAATTATCTCAGCAACCTAGGGTTTTTACTCATCTGGCGATTGATTCGGAATAAGTTATCTCCCAATGATCTTCAGGTAGGCCGGGGTGGATTTTCCCAACTGCTATCGGTGTGATCTTGGTTTCTTCCCTTTCTGGGACCATGTCGGTGAGTTGACGGCTCGAATATTTCCTGAACAACTTGTGCCCTTCGACCTCGTTTATGATAATGTGTCACCTCTGTATTCTAGGGTGAAAAGGATGGTGCTTCTCACGTTGCTAGCCGTAGCAAGAATAACGATTTGGGCGTAGCTAATTGAGAGAATCTTACGATATGAAGGCTATTTTTATCAGCTCCAGATGAAGATCAGATCTAAAAGAAATCGTTTGCTATCGACAGATATCAACAAAAGGTGGGTAACTGTAGCAGTCTGATCTTGTTCGCGTGAAAGGGGGCAGCCTTGATTTTCTATTTTTAAGTCTCTTGTCACAACAGGGCGGTATCCTGTGAATCCTCCTCTTGTTAAGTTAGATTCTTTTGTGTATCTTGTTAATATAAGTGTTGTTGCAAGCCTGTTTCGAGCATTCTCTTTTGTCATGATCTACGTCGAGATTCCCAACCTTTCCTACAGAATCACAAACAATAAACTACCAAATAACAGAAACCACACCACTTGAGAACTACAACAGCAGCAACAACTAAAGTGGATAGCGCAAATCAACCATCCGTCCGTGCATAGAATACTGCTGTCATATATGGTCAGGCGCAAAGAAGAATCTGTAATCTAATTAGTCCCGACCCGGCAGCTCGACCCCAGCCACTTTCTCACCGGCGGGATGTGTCTTTCCTCTGTCTCTTCTACAAATATTTTCAAGGTTTCTGCTTCGACAAACTTAAGTCACTAGTGCTCCCGCCACAAGAATTTACTAGTGCAACCAGACTGGCAACGAGGTCCCACCCTTTTACAGTTAGATCAACCAAATGCAACTGACAATTCTACTCCCTTTTTCTCGCATTTCTCGCCTGTGAAACTCCCTTCTATATACTTGCTTTCTTGACGGCTACAACTTCCAGAAATTTAAATGCAATGTCAATTCCCATCTCTTATCTACTTGATTCCAATCCTTTCTACATCACCTTGTATATCTTGTTCTTTTCCTTTCTCTCTACTTTCGCGACTGTCTTCACACCTGTGTTCCCATCCTTCTCTTGCCCTTTCTCTGACACCCCCTCTAACTGGTTCGTCTTTCTCTTCACTCTCTTCTTAACTAAACTTTTACACTTATGTATCTCCCTGCGCATCAGTGGCGATACTGCCTTGTTTGGAGTGAAACGATTAAAAGAATAGTAACTTGAAGAGAAAATAACATAATCAAAATAGTAATATTCTACAATACTTAAAAAATAAATGGATGGGAATAGAAGTCCCATTAATGTTGGAAAGAGTTATAACAACTACTGGATTTGAGAATCCTATTTTCTTGAAAAATTGTTTTAAGAGAATGATACCTGCTCGGTCAATGGTTACCAAACGTTTACTTGGAGGGAAGTAGCTTATATGTTTATCACCATTAAAACCCCATATTTTATCCCTTACTTCTCAATCGCTATCAGTTCTTTCTGTTAATCAGAAAGAAAAAAGAAAATATACGTGAGGTAAAAAGAAAAAGAGAAAGAAGAAACGTAAAGTACAGAATTAAAGAGAGGGAAAGAAAAGTATATGAGAGAAAAAGCGAGAAAGGGTATATGAGAGAGAATTAGAGAGAAAGTGTGTCTGAGAGAGAATTAGATAGAAAGACTATATGGGGGAGAGAAAAGGTATTAAAGAGATTTGATGGTTAATATATCAAACAATGCACTTCATTGAAATATTATTTTCTCTAATAGGCTTCCCCGGAAGAAAATCGTCTATTGAACAGGTGGGTTACTCATAGACAGAAAGAAATAAAATAAGTCGATAATATATTTGTAGTTGAAAATCCCGAAGTTTGGTACGGTAAGGAATGACGTTGTCTCCTCAAAACCGCTACAACAATTGTCACCGTTTCCTAGACCTTCGATGGTTCATCCAGGAAAACACTCTATACGAATGCATACTTACACTGTAACTCCATAGGCGTGATCGCGTGCACATATATGTGTGTGCGCGCGTGCATATCCTGTTAAAATATCGCAAAACAGAAAGAAAATTCGGGAAAATTTTGTTTTAGCTGCAAACGGCTTTTCCCCTTCAAATTTATCCAAAATAGCATTATTTCTGTGCAAATGTATATGCTGAACTCAAATCAACAACTAGTTATTGAAGAAACTTACCTTTTTTGCTTTGAAAGTCCATAAAAAACGAACTATATCTAGCACTTTTTCTCTCCCGTAACCCTCACGAAGTCATGTAATTAATGACGTTCTACGTAGGCAGCAATTTTGGTCGAATTTTGACCTTTACTGATACTTCCGGCGATGTACTTTCTGTCA
The DNA here is from genome assembly GCA_037127315.1 of Ascarosepion bandense. NCBI lineage: Eukaryota > Metazoa > Mollusca > Cephalopoda > Sepiida > Sepiidae > Ascarosepion > Ascarosepion bandense. The sequence goes on along the minus strand of JBBBDQ010001661.1, from coordinate 639,331 downwards.
TGAGAGTAATAAGCGTAGAAATACAATAGCGCATTACTTTAATTTCCGAAAGTACACCGCCGGAAGTATCAGTAAATGAAGAAAAATCTGCCAAAATTCGATCACATGTGCAGTCCGTCATTCTGCAGTTAATTACATGACTTCGTAAGAGTTACGGGAGAGAAATGTGCAAGATATAGTTCGTTTCTTTATGGACATTTAGATAAAAAAAAGGGTAAGTTTTTTCAATAACTAACACGTGATTTGAGTTCTAATTTGCACAGAGATAATGCTATTTTGGATAAATTTGAAGGGGAAAAGCGACGGAACTTAAAATGAAAATTTACCGAAAATTGAAACTTTCAGTATCACTCCTAAAAATTAGGATAGTGAAGGCCTTTTTTTAAAACTATCATTTATCAGCCCAATAAATGAGAAATTAATATTCATTAAAAAAATAAATAACCAAAGCAGTGATAGATTTTAAATTTTAATGTGAGATCTACTTTTATCAAAATGCTAATGAAATTAAAAAAAAATAGCAAATTTAATTTTCTTTCTCTTAAATGGTTTTAACCCGTCAATATGGTTTGATAAATAACGAAAATATAAATAAATAACTCATTAAAATAATTGATTAAGAAAGATTAAAATAATCGGATTAGTTATTTTCTATTTCCTGTTGAATAATTAAAATTCGAGGACCAATATGTTTTTATAAACAATTCTTAAAAAAAAATAAATGACCAATCCACCTAATCGGATGTCAATTTAAAATGTAATTAATATTTTATATTTGATTTAAAAAAGAAAAATAGACGTGCTGGTCATTTAAATCACTTCAATAATATTTGACAAAGAAAGACAGTAAGTGTGTTTTGTTTTTGTTTTAATTTGTGGTTTAAACAATTTTAAGAAATTAGCAGTAGATTTAAAAGTTATAGAAATGCTTTCTTGTAAAAATATAATAACGATTTTAGATTTAGTTAAAAAGAATCAAATTCGTTTTTAAAATAACGCTGATAATATTCGAGAAAGAAAGAAAGTAAGAAAAAAAAGAAAGAATGAAAAGTTCATTATATTTTTAAATCGGCTCTCTTGTTCAAATATTTTTAAAAAATTACATTTAGTTGAAAAATAATCAAAGCACTGATCGTTTAAAAATCACACCATAACAATTGAGGAAAGAATAGGAACAGTCAGTTGAGTGCCATACGTGATAAACCGGGCAGAAGATTTTCCCACAGTAGGTCGCCATTTTTTTCTCTAGTAGTTCATTTTTTTTTTTTTTGTAATGCGTGGTTTAAGCATGTATGAGAAAGTGGCGATATATTCTAAAATTTAAGACAATGAATCTCTTGTTTAAATAATTTAAAATAATATTTTAATAATAAAGTTTTATATTAAGTCAAAAAAGGTTTTATATTCAATTGAAAAAAATCACGTAAATATTTGAGAACGAATGAAATAATAGAAAGCCTATTTTTAATTTCGAGGTCTAATTCGAGACATGACTAACCGGGCAGAAGATTTTCCCATAGTTGGCCGCCAATTTTTTCTGCAGTAGAATGGTTGCCAATAAAGGTTAGAGAACCCTCTATGTCCTGATATTTAACCCATAGCTAGAGAGAGAAGAGACGGATTAATACCTTTTCCTAGAGTATTTGCGCGTAAGTGACTACAATGAATTCAACCTGAATTCGAACTCGCCTCTCCGATTTCTCGTTCCGAGTCGATATCCACTGCAGAAAGAAATGAAAAGGTTCATTTTTTTTAATTCGTGGTTTAAACCTGTATGAGAAAACGGCGACATATTCAAAAATTTAAGACAATGAATCTCTTGTTTTAATAATTTAAAATAATAATTTAATAATAAAGTTTTATATTTAGTCGAAAAAGTTTTATATTCAACTGAAAAAATCACGTGAATAATATTTGAGAACGAATGAAATAAGAGTGCCTATTTTTAATTTCGATGTCTAATTAGGTTTGAAAAAACAGCGAAATATTTTAAGCCCTTAAAGCACCGATTCTCTTGTTAAAATTTAAAGATTTTATATTTAGTTGAAAAAAAAACATCAAATAGTGTTCGTTTTTAAAATCGCGTCAACAATAATTGGAAAAGAAAAAGTTTCTATTTTATTTTAAAACTCATAGTCTAAACAAGTATAAGAAAGCGTGTTTTAAATTTTACAAAAAGCTTTTGTCTTGTCAAAAATATAATAAAACTTTATATTTACGCGAAAATTAATCGAAGCGCTTAGTGTTTTTTTTTTAAATTTATTTATAATCATTCCAATATATTTGAGAAGAGAGTTTATTCTCTAAGCGTTAGATGTTACACAAGGTTGAAAGTACGGGGTACCTAGTAAGGATTGAGCTCACTGCTTATTTGTAATGGGTTCTAGATCATTTTCTAGGCCTAGCTTAGATGTGGTACAAGGCCAAACGTATGGGGCACCCAGTGAGGATCGAACTTTCTACTAAGTCGTAATGATTCTAGCGAGACAAGCTTGATAACTATTACACTATGTGGAGATGGAAAAAGCAGATATTAAGTAGGTTTACATTTTTAAATGTGCTTGGTTCACTAATTCAAATAAATAGAAACAAAAAAAAACTAGTTTAGCATTTTACAATTAATTTTACCTGTAAATTTCTGGAAAAGTTGGATCGCTGGCATGTCACTTCCTCCACTGAAGTTAGTGACATGCCAATGATCACTTCTTTCTTTCGAATCATGGCTGCAAATATTTTATTTTTATTTGTGGTAAAACGACTAAAAAAATACGACAAAGAGTAACATAGTCTTTTATATAACATGATTTTAAATACATTTAAAAAATCTAGTATAATTTCACTATAAGATTTTCATGGCCCGTACATCTAGTATGCACTTACCCAGTAGTGATGTTTATAATAAGCAAATTATATATCCTGCAAAGGGGTAAGACTCCAAACACGCATCAAAAAAGGCTATCATTTTCGATACAATTGTAAAACCGGATCCATGTCTACCCTTTTTAACGCTAGTGTAAACCGGAGCTATATCTAACTTTTAGACTCTATCATAAACTGAACCTACGTATAACTTTTGGGCTCAAGTGTAAACTGAACCTATGTTTAAATTTTGGGCTCTACTGTAAGCCGGACCTATGTCTAACTTTTGGGCTCTAGTATAAACCAGATATGTGTCTCACTTTTTCGCTTCAGTATAAACCGAACTTATGTCTAACTTTTGAGCTCTAGTGTAAACCAGACCTCCGGCTAACTTTTGGGCTCTAGTGCAAACCAGACCTATGTCTAACTTTTGGGCTCTAGTGTAAACCAGACCTATGTCTAACTTTTGGGCTCTAGTGTAAACCAGACGTATGACTAACTTTTGGGCTCTAGTGTAAACCAGACCTATGTCTAACTTTTGGGCTCTAGTGTAAACCAGACCTATGTCTAACGTTTGGGCTCTAGTGTAAACCAGACCTATGTCTAACTTTTGGGCTCTAGTGTAAACCAGACCTATGTCTAACTTTTGGGCTCTAGTGTAAACCAGACCTATGTCTAATTTTTGGGCTCTAGTGTAAACCAGATTTGTGTCTAACTTTTGTGCTTCAGTAAAAATCAAACCTATATCTAATTTTTGAGCTCTAGTGTAAACCGGGCCTATGTCTAACTTTTGGCTTTAAGTATAAAGTGAACCTATGTTTAACTTTTAAACTCTAGTATAAACCGGATTTATGTCTGCCTTTTGAGCTCTAGTGTAAACCAAACCTATGATCACTTCTTTTCGGCTAGTGTAAAACTGGAACCTACGGACTTAAGTTTAAACTAGATCTACCTTTTGTAAACCGGACTCACATCTCCCCTTTTTAAACTCAACTATAAACCTATTTGTCTCAAGTGTAAACATGTCTACCTATTATTAATATATTATTTGTTATCTTTATCCTACGTGAGTTATATTCGACCTCAAAGCTTTATATATTAATAACAAAATAATAAATAACCCATAATGAAAAAATTATTCATCTTTCATTTCATGACATTTTATATTAATTGGAGTAGGTTGACTAAACTATCGCCCGGTTTACACTTCACCTACGTCTATTGAACAGGTGAAGAGGCTCATCCCTTGTTCCCTATTTAGGATGTGGTTTCCGGCTTTCTTTTCACTCTTACATAGCCCCCTGCGCATCAGTGGCGTCACCACCTTGCTCGGGGTGATATGATTAAAAAGAATTGTTATCATTATCCTACATGATTTATATTCAACCTTAAATAACCCATCAAAGATGAAGATGTTGGTAAATTGACCATCCTAACCAAACTAAACAACGCATATCTAGCACCACGCCCAAATCTTTTGCCGACTCCGAGATTAAGAGATTGCAGAGGGGTTGGACCATAAGTTTATTTTGGAGAGGTTGGACATTTCCAAAACAAAGAATCTTAACGTGAAATTCTAAATAAAATTATTGTCTTTTCTTTAACCTGAAATTGGATTGCTACTGACAGGTGAAAATAATCAAATTACCAGGCGTAGCATAATAAGGCACAAGTCTACAGTGAGGAGCAGCTGAAAAGATTTTTACCTCAATGACTTACGATGCTTCCTCTTTAGCCACGAATCTGTCAATGGATTCCAAATTATAGAAAGATCTTAATCTAAGCTTCGTCTGACACAAGATCACGTTGAGCGTTTACTCATTAATCCTAGTAAGAACCTGCAATTCTGTCATCGTAATTAATTTGCCCTAGGGTGTAATGTGGCGATAACGAAACGAAGTGGCAAAACTTTAAAAAATATGAGTAGGTTTCTTCGGATCAAAATGAGAGGCAAGTTCTGTACGTAAACAAAGTATGTTAGATTTTTTTAGAAAATGGTAATAAATAAACTTATCAGTTACTATAGCCAGAAGGTTTTTTTCTTTTTGCTTGTCTGTTTTTTTTTTTTTGTTTTTTTTTTTTTTCGTATTTAAGCTGTCAACGTCTACTGGATTAGAAATCTTAAATTAGCCCACTCCAAGTCGATCTCTTCTCCCCCCCCCACTCTCTCTCTCTCTCTCAGTTCATAGAACACATTGCGATGATCGGTTATAGTGTGCATGAGTCGGGTCTGAGGTTGACCGTAGAGAATTCTGAGATCAGAGCACATTCAATGCGTTCCTTCTTAGCGAATTAAGAGGGCAATTTAATACTTTATTTATGGCTATACTAGCAGTATAGCCCGGTGTTGCTCGGGTGTAATGAAAGCTTTAAAACTAATCTATGTTCCTGGAGCTCATACTCTTTGGGCGTTAGCACGAAAGACTAAAAAGCAATAGCTGTTTCCAGTTAAAGCTAAACCGTAGACTGAAAGAAAATGAATGGATGTAAGTCAAATTTTTATTTCCTGCTATCGATATCAAATAAGTTTTTCGTCGTAAACTGAATTTTGAAGGCTAAATAAGTCCTCTGAGTAAATGGTATCATGGCTGAGACTAAAAACTACAATTATACTTACTTAGAGCCAAACCCGAAGCAAAAACTAAAATAAAAGGGCTGAAAAAAATACAGACATACAGGCAGATAAACAGACACACACACAAACATCTTGCCTTTTATATATATATATATATATATTATCGATTTTCTGCACTATTGTAAGAACTGCAATCTCGAAACTTCTGAATATCGTTTCTTATGTCTGTGTCTATGTGTGTATCAAATTTGATTAAAATCGGACCACTCCTTCTATAACCCGATGTTTTCGATTATCGATTTTCGATATTTATAGTACATCTGTGTAAATTTTCCAGAAAATTTGTTCAGCCGTTTCGGAGTCTATAGGTAACGGACACACTCACACACAGACGCGCGCACACACACACACACACACACACACAAAGTTCCATTTATAAATAAGTTTAGATAGATGTACATGTCTTTTTCTTCATCACGTCAACCAGTCATCGTATATCAATTAACCGCCTTTAGAAAATTTTTGAACATGATTATAGGAAGGAATAGAAGAAAGACAGCCTTTTCCCAATCATCAATGAAGAGAAATTGATAACACTTTTAGTTCTGTTTAAATACTCTGATTTCTGATATTCGATATCGATTGTCTCCCCTTGCTATTATTCCTGTCTTCTCATTACCTGCCATCACTTCCCAGCGATTTTGCATAGGCATCATTTTCTCTTTCTATTAGATTCGCTTAGACTAGCTTCATTTTGTGTTATTTTATCCAAGAAAACAGTCTTCAGATGCGCTTTTTTTTCTTTTTTTTTTCATTTTTTTCCACGCTTTGTTATATATATATATATATATATATATATATATATATATATATATATATACGCTAAAAAGTCTGCCTCCTTCTACCGAGCGCCCGTAGCTCAGAGGTAGAATCGCCGGCTGACGCCAATTCGCTGGGGTTTCAGTCCTGGGTAAAAAGCAATCGGCTGTCTAACCGTACTGATGAGCTGTGATACAGCGAAACAGATCTGTCTGCGGAGGACTATATATATATATATAATTTTTGATGTTCTGACCTCCGATAATCTTTCTTTTTCCAGTTTGTTTCACTAAAGTCTTTGAAAATAATACTCTTTCCTTTTCCTCAATTCGTCTCTTTGAGTGTCTTTTCATGGGATGGCCTGTTTTACAGATGACAATGTTCTTTCTCTTATCATCCCAGTCTATAGAGTAACCCATCTTCATTCCATTACTTTCTCTATGTCTGAGACTCTTGCTCTCGATTTTGAGTTTGACTTCACGATACCGATAACCATGTGACGAAAATAAACGTTCCGAATCCATCTTTGCGACAGGAGCAGCTGTTTTCCATTTAACAAGCCCTCAAATGACTCATATTACTACATTCATAATAAAAAATAATACAAACATCAGAATAAAGACCAAACTTCCAAGCCCTTGCTTTGTTTTATCCCACAATGAAATATTTATCGTTATATGGCTTTGATAAAACGCATTTAGTTCTTTAGATGTCGGAAGTCTAATCCTTTTCTCAAAAATGTAACCGCAATTTCTACTCTATTAGCTTCTTTTCTCGCACTTTCCGCCTGTGGGATTCCCTTCCGTGTACTTGTTTCCCTGGTGGCTACAATCCCCAGGAATTTAAATGTAAGGTCAATTGCTATCCTTTATCTTGCTGACTCGCATCCTTTCCCTCATTTTCTTTTCTCCGTCCACTCTACTCTCATGCAGCTCTCTTCACACCAGTCTAACTAGTTTGTACTCCTCACTCTTTTCTAATTAATCTTCAGTGGCATTTCTGCCTTGCTCGGGGTGAAATGATTAAAAAAAAAAGTATTCTCATCCTTCTCTTATCGATTCTCTGACACACCCTGTAACTTGTTCCTCTTTCTCATGATTCTCCTCCTATGTAACCCACTGCACACCAGTGGCAGTCATACTGCCTTATTTGGACTGAAATGATTATATATGCATAAAAAAATAATGAAAAATATATACATTTGTAGTCTTAGAAATATTCCATTTACAAGCAAACATCCGCTCAGTTGAAATAGATTTATATTACTCTTAGCATGAACCAATTTTAATATTATTCTTACCTTTTTATAGAATTTTCGGTTGTGAAATTTTGGTTCGCGTTAAATGAAACTAATTTTCTTGTAGAAGATTAAGATTGTTGGAACGAGAAAGAGGAATCACTTCTATAAATTAAATCCATTTACTTACATTTTGAAACAGTTGCAAATATCCTGGACTTACGGCCAAATCATGTTGAAGCACCGATCTCCGTACAATATCCGATGTTAAGAAACGCCTTGCCTGGTCAGTACCTAGATTAGTGCCCGCTTGGAAATACCAGGTGTTGTAAGCTTGGCGGTACCGGTGGTGTAATAGATAATAGATCGGAATTGTTAAAAGAAGAGCCGAGTCCGAATTGGGTCCATTATATTCACTTACGCTTTGAAGAAAGTACGAATCCACCTCTCCTCACAGCTATGGGTTAAATAACAAGACTCGTATAACTAAACCCCAAAAGATATATACAATCTAAAATATATTGTGTTCATTATATTCACTTACGCTTTGGGAAAGGAATGGATCCACCTCCCTCACAGCTATGGGTTAAATAACAAAACTCGTATAACTAAATCCCAAAATATATGTACAATCTAAAATATATTCTGGGTTCGTTATATTCACTTACGCGCTTGGGAAATATATCAGTTCACTTCTTCCCTCAGCTATAGGTTAAATAGTAATACTTATTTAGTGAATAGTAAATAAATTGTAAATGGTTAAGCCATAGAAAACGAATCAAGCAATCAAAAACAAATATCCGAATGTGACATTCATTTGACAATTCAACTGTCATTTTATTTTCATTTGTATTTTCAGCTCGGAATGAGAAATCGGGGAGCCGAGTTCGAATTCCAGCTGAATTCATTTCATTCACTTGCGCGCAAATATCCTTGCAAAAGGTATGAATCTATCTCTTCTCCCTCAAACTATGCCTGAATAGCAGGACAAATCGGGTTCTGTAGACTTGGTTGGTAACCAATCTACCGCATAAAAAAATAGCAACCTAATAACTGCGGAAAAATATCCTGACTTATGTCTTGATAAAGTTCTCCTCTTTTATGTTGATTTTCTAAGCGTAGCGTAGATGTGGCACAAAGCAGAAAGTATGGGATTCCCAGTGAGGATCAAACTCGTTACCCAATTGTAATGATTCTAGCAAGACACGATTGCTAACCATTAAACCTCCTCGAGGTGCCCATAGTTCTCTTTCATGAATTTAACTGTTTAATACGAGAGGTCATGTTAATGTTGAGTGCATCTATGTGAGTGCATCACTAGTAGCAGTAACAGCAGATAACCACTGTTTGGCGCTGGGACAGGTGCACGCGCTTAGGCTCTGCATTTTAAACTGGCAGAGGATGAGCAAATACGCGCAAATAACAACTGTATCGTCAAAATAAATTACGGTTCAAGAGGATATAAGTTGCGTAGTTAATTTTTAAGATGTTGACAACAGAATAAAAAGGATTAATTATATCCTTTACATTGTTCGGACTATTGTCCTCATCTTCATTGCACGATTTACAAAGTTTCGGTGTTTGTACACTCCAGCCTTCTTTAAGTGCTGAGAAAATCCTAGCACATGAAGAAGGCACCAGCGTTCAATAGCTGAAACGTCATAAATATGGCAATGTAGAGGACAATAGTCTGAACAATGTATATGATGTAAATGCTATCTCATCTCAGAGGTACAGTGGAACCTGTCCTAGGTGACCACCCCTACTGCCATCAAAACTGGTCGCATACAACAGGTGGTCTCTCACTAAAGGCTCATAGCCATAACCTATTTACACTAGGAACGTATATTCTACTCATCAAAATGTACATATTTAAATTCTACCATGTAATCTGGTAATAAATTAATGAGAACATAAGAAAATTGCCTAACTTTAAAGAAATTTATTCAGCATAATTCATTTAAAAATTTTACTTACAACGGTCAACCAGAGACCAAAATATTTATCCAAAAAATATTTATTAAGTGGACTTAAAAAAGTATACGGCTTCAGTTTTTTCTTAGAAGTGAATGATAGCAAAAATGAATCTGCGATAATACATGGAAAAAAACATAAAAAATACTGACAGCGATCGTGGGTAGAGGTAGAGAAAAAGAGAGATAGATATACCCAGATAGAAATAGAGTAGATAGATACACAAAAAATAAAGGAACGAAAGAGATAGACATTTGAGAACGGGACATAATTGTAATTTCTCTAATCCCTGACTTTATCCAAGTCAGTAGAGAGACTGCGATAAATCCCTTGAACATGTCAAATGCAATATATGTTGTACAAAACAGCCAATGTTTGACCGTAAGGTGAATTCAAGCAATACATATTTCAACAAGAAATGAAGGTTTAATACAACACTACAATAACAAAACAATGAGGAAGTGTTCTTGACTTAGATCAAACCAAAATGAAATAGATTACTCATTTAGTTTCTCCTAATTTAGAAGTTCCCAGTATACAACCAAAATGGATTTTTTTAAGCGGTCACTTAATCAGTAATTTTCACTCGTTGATGTTGGTCGCTGGTCGCTTTCTAGTGGTGGTCACTCACTAAGGGTCAATTAACATTAGCAAATCGTCCGTGCATAGAAAATAGGTCGTTAACAACAAGTGGTCGCTGATGACGAGGGTCGCATACGGCAGGTTCTACTGTATAGACAAATACAAAGGAACTAACGTATAGGATTTTTATCGATATTCTAAAATTTAAATAATTGGAAAAATTGCGAATTGGCCGAATTTTTTGCCGAAAGCTTGATAACTCAGATTGTTTATCGAAATTTATAAAAATAATAGGCTCCAGATTAGGTCTATAATGTAAGAATTTCATCCTAATTTATCAATGGTTAAAGTATATATTTTACTAATTTATTAGCTCAACAATTCACGATGGTAAACAATAAGGTTTTGCAGTGATTTGATCATTCAATTTGATATTTCACTTTGGTACATCAATTGAACATTCAGTTTGGTATTTCAATTAGATCGTTCCGTTTGAAACTTTAATTGACCCTTCCATTTCGTCATTCAATTAGATCCTTCAATTTCGAACATCAATTTGATCATTCGATTTTGTCATTCAATTTCGTACTTCAATTTTGTACTTCAAAGTAATCCTTCAATTTGGTCCTTTAAATTGGGTCTTTCAGTCTCACGCTTCAGTTGATTCTTCAATTTGACACTTTAATCTGATTCTTCAATTTGATGATTCAGTTTTGTCATTCAAATTCGTACTTAACTTTAGTTCTTCAATTTCGTACTTCAGTTTAATCCTTCAATTTGATCATTCAATTTGATCTTTCAACTTGATTTTTCAATTTGCTCCTGCTAATAACAGGGCAAAACTAAAATTGAATTTTTTCCACTGGTATTTTAGATGCTAAAGGAATTTGTTTACCATTAGTGATTGGTAGAGAAGAGATTCGCATAAAATGAGCCAATCTACTACCATTCCATCGTCTGCGAATGTCAAAAAATGTAGTTCGTTTTTCAAGGACACTCATTGATCAAAAAGTAGAAATTCAATAATCTAAATGTCGATATATATTTTTATACGAAAATGTGATGCTGAAAAATGGTCGGTTCCTTGAACCACTCCAGAAAGTAAGCAAATCCACGGCTGGTAATCAATATTTATACTCCTTGACTACATGTTATTATAAACACAACGTTTCAGCCAAGTACACTCTGGCCATTATCAGGTTTTCATTGTTTGAGTGATATGAGATATCTTTTGATTATTGTGTTATTAATGCTAGTTATTGTTCGTTCCTGCTGAACCAGAGCTTTTACTACCTAATTCAGGGATTGAACTCACAACTTCTATATCCACTACACCACAGCCCCGGTGTATTTTTGAAGAATTTATATTCAACATCAGATTTCTTTGACATTAGATTGCCTTGGCGGGTTAGTACCTCTTTTCAGCATTCAGAATTTCATCAACACCAAAGTTTCAAACATATTATGATGTTTGAAACAGTTTTATTAATTCGTTTTCTAGACATTATCAACCCACTGTAGGTTATTTAAAGCCAGAATGTAGTTTTAGATTGTATGAATTCTTTTAAATAATAATGGTTTAATATAGTATACAAGTCTTGGATGTGAGTTGAGGAACAGTGGATATCAACTCGCAACGAGAAATTGGGGAGCCGAGTTCGAATTCCAGTTGAATTCCTTGTATTCACTTATGCACAAAGACCCTTGTGAAAGGTATTAATCCGTCACTTCCCCCATTTATGTGTCAAATAACAGGACAGATTGTATTCTATAGCCTTCATTAGCAACTACCACAGAAAGTACTGGCAACCTACTGCGGGATAATCTTCTGTCCAGTAAGTCATGTGCTTAAAGAGACATGATCGCCCAAGCGTGTATCACGTATGGCACTTAACTGACTGATACAAGTCTTAATAATAAATTCGTAGCTGGGAGATAAGAAATGGATTCATGCCTTTCTCGAGGTTATTTGTGAATAAATGAATACAACGAAACCGACTGAAATAGAAAGTCTGTCCTTTAATTAAGACTTCCGAGTCATTATTCATTACACCACCCTCACATCCATGCTTACAGCACCTGGTATTCCGAAGCGGTCTCTATACAGACTATGCTCGACGTTGCTTAACGTCGATGACTGTAGAGAAACCAGTATAAACAGTCTTATTTTTTATCTTCAACAACGCAATTGTGCAACGGTTCAATTTAAAAAAAAAAAAAATTATAATTAACAATTTATTACTAAAATATCTGAAAAAAAGCTTTGCTTTAGGAAAACAAAACCAAGTCATAATTTAATGAAAGTGAAATTGTAAAATAATTTTGAAACATTAAAATATTTTAATCATTTTTAGTAATATTTCCTTCATTTTAATACGTACTCCGATTAAGCACCCCAAAAATATTTCCCTAATCACTATGATCTTAAATTATTCAAATCTAGGATAAACCGCTTTCTATCCTACCTATCTTCCTAATCTAAATTTCTTACCTCCGTACGTTTTTACAAAATTTTCATTCATTAAATCTAATCCTGTCCTGGTTATGACGATAAACTACATCCGGCAGCAAGGCCTATGATCGAGAGCTTGAAAGTTTTAATGAGCGTGGAACCATCTCTTAACTGCCGTTGTTCCCAGTTCCACTCTGGCTCAGGGTAGAAGCACCTGTTAGGGTCACAACTATTAGCAAATAATGACCCCACCCACCAAAAAATAAAAATTCAACATTACATTTTCATAATAAAATAACCAATAATACATTTTATATCAAAATCACAATCAGTGCAACACTAAAAAAAATATGAAAATACATTTTTGTAGTAAAAGTACCAACAATATATTTTATGATGTACAATTCAGTCAGTCAGTTAAGTGCCATACGTGATAAACGCTTGGGCGATCATGTCTCTTTCGAGACATGACTGACTGGGCAGAAGATTATCCCGCATTAGGTTGACATTGCTTTCTGCGGTAACACTGGTTGCCGACCAAGGCTATAGAACCCAATCTGTCCTATTATTTCACCCATAACTAGAGGGAAGAGACGGATTGATACCTTTCCCAATGCAAGGAATACGACTGGAATTCGAACTCGACTTCCCGATAAAGTATAAAACTACTGAAAAATATCTGTAGTTGAAAGCATAACTTACGTAGAAAAAAATTAGAGGTTGATATGCCGCTAATCAAAATCAACCAACTCCACCTTGAGAGATTCTTGAGCCTTGTATTTAGTAAATATTTAGTAAAAAAAATAAATAAATAAAAGCACCATCACCTCCAGTGGCATATATTGTCCTACTTTTTAATTATCCTTCCTTCAAAGATTACACAAACGCCAAATCCATATGTCTCCACCAGTCGACTCATGCTACACGATGGCCACAGTTTTCCATTTTGGCACGGATAAGACATCACGATTCATTTTATCAAGCTTTCGAGCGACTTGCATGACAGCGGCCTCTAGGGATGCCGATTCCCCAACATCGGAGATTGCTTGATAAATAGGGGGCACAAATTGATGGCGTTGAAATAACTAGACTGTATGGTGACTTATTTCTTACTCTTCACAGCTATTTCGATCACACTGATGGTGAGACCGCAAGATGGAATGTTCGAACTTATTGCTTTCAAACAAAAGGAAAATTTGGTGGCATTCACTGGAAAGTAATGCAAATAAATCATGCTATCGACAGCCATCAAGCCAAAAAGAATTCACGAACAAAATAAAATTTCTTCTTTTGCAAAAGAAGTTAATATAGTTTTTGACTAGTATTTCTTTCAAGAAAGTTACTCTTCAACCGGTTGGTATTTTTGATTCAAAACATCTCTTGCTTTTTTTTTTTTTTTTTTTTTTTTACAGTTTGAACACACCCTACCAACCTAGGTAGGAGGTGTCTCCAATATCCAGCAAAAGTTGTGTCTTGCACAAGACCAGAAAAATTATATCTGAATGAAGCCGGTTAAATCTATGCTATCGTGCTTTTCTATGCGCAACTTAGATGTGGCACAAGGCCAAAAATAAGGGACACCTAGTGAGGATCGAACTCACTAATCAATTGTAATGATTCTAGCCAGACAAGCTTGCTAACCATTATACCACCTCGATTCCCAATACATTTCCCAAGGGTATTTGCGCGTGACTGCATGGCATTCAACCGGAATTCGAACTCGGCTCCCCGAATTCTCGTTCGGAGAAATCAACTCCACCACAACGCGCATCCATCAAGAATGCTTACAGAACCTGGCATTCCTAAGCGGTCACCCATCTAAGTACGGGCCAGGATCAACGTTGCTTAACTTCGATGATCGGAGGAGAATCGGTGTATTCAACGCGATGTGACCGTAAGTCGTGAACCGTATGCTATGTGATTCTTCACTGAACTAATTTAGTAATTTTTTCTCTTTTCACTGGTATGACGTTAAACTGCATCCGGCAGCGTGACTCCTGATGGTGATATATGAGGTTTTGATGAGCGTGAAACCACCTTTTAATTGCTGTTGATCCTAGGTCCACCATCGCCTAGAGTGGTAGCATCTATTAGGGTCCCAGCTATAGGCAAATAGTGAGCCCCCAAAGAAAAATAAAGCACTATGGTTATTTTCTCGACGCATTTTAGGCGTGGCCAAAAGCAGGGACACCCAGTAAGGACCGAACTCACTCATCATTTGGTTCTAGCGAGACAACTATTACACCTGACCGAGTTTCCAAAAGAGCACTATGAAAGTATAAAAATGCATTTTTTATCGTAAAATTTCTGGCAATATGTTTTTTATATTAAAAAATAACTCTTTTTTTTTATATTTTTCTAGTGTAACTGAGTGACACAAAAACATTGTTTTAATTTTTTTTATTAGTCATTTAGTTATTTTTATTTATTTTTTATTTCATATTTCTATCTTTGCTTTGACGATCCTTTAATATATCCGCTGGATTCATTTTTTTTTTGTTTTGTTTTTAATACATATATTTTCAACTTTTTATTTCTATTTCATTGTCTAATTCAGCGACCCATTCAGCGACCCATTTTTTTCTCCGTATTTACTGTTTATACTTTATTTTTCTTCGTTAATTTTTCTTACAGGTTTTTTTTTTCATTTTAGTGTTTTTTTTATCTTTCCTGTTTACATTTCTATCTTTCCCCCACCCCACCGTCGCTTGCATCGGCAAAATTTTTTTTCTTATTTTAGTTTATTTTTGCTTGTCCTTTTTTTATTATTTTTATTTTTTGACAAACATTGTCGTCTATTATTTATTTTAAGCGGTTATATTTTTTTTCTTTCATTTTCTGTTTGTCAACTTTTTGACTAAAGTTTTATCTTATCACACATGGTCTTGGAAATAACAAACTGTATCCGACAGCAAGGCCTCGATTGAGAGGTTGTGAAGACCACCTCGTAACTTTTGTTGTTCCTAGTTCTATCTAGACCCCGGGTGGTAGCACCTGTTAGGATCCCAGCTATAGGCTAATAGTTTATCCCCAAACTGGGGTCTTTTTTTTTTTTTTAATCATTTCACCCCGAGCAAGGCGGAAACGCTACTGATGTGCAGGGGGCTACATAAATGTAAAAAGATTAATTAGAAAAGAGTGAGGAGTACAAACTAGTTAGAAAGGAACAATAGAAAGTTGAGAATGCAAGTGCGATGACAAATACATAGGTGGAGAGAAAGGGAAGGTTATACAGGGGTGGGGAGAGAGCTAGAGTCCAGTGGTTAGTAGATGAGTATTGACTTTGCATTTAAATTTCTGGAGGTTGTAGCCGACAGGAATGCAAGAAAACATAAAATTATAAAAATAGACTTTTACTTTAAAAATTCCAAGAATAACATTTTTGAAGGAAAAAAAATATAACCAGCAATAAAAAAAGGAAAATATTACCAGTAATACATTTTTGGAAAAAAAATACATACCATCCGACTCTCACAAAAACAACTTTATAAAAATACGTCAAAGAAAGCTGATCTACAAACTGATTTCTTAAAAAGAATATCTATTCTATTCATACAAATCTATTGTAAAAAATTGTCGGCATTTAATAACCCATTTGGGTTGATGTACCGTAAAACAGATCTACAAACTTATTTCTTACAAAGAATATATATTCTATTCATATAAATCTATTGTAAAAATCGGCATTTAATAACTCGTCGAGGTTGATATGTCGAAAACCAAACTTAACGTTTTTTTCTGTCGTTTATTTTTATCTCTAACTTGCTTTATTTTTGTGTTATAAAACATTTTTATAGTTTTGTTACTTACGCTTCAACTAGTATAACTAATGGTGGATGATTTTGATGTTTCTTTCGTTGTGTTAATTGTATACTTTTTGTATTGTTCATGTTTTTTCTATTTGTGTAAAAAAAAGATTCACTCCTGTTAAAATAGTCGACAAACGTCGGCCAATCAAGAAAGACTTGTTTGAGACAACCGCTAAGGTGTACTAACCCGATGAAAAGAAAAAAGTAAAGCAAATTCAATGCCTGAAGAAAATGGAATTAATCTGAATTCTTAAAAGATCTAGAAAAATAACCAAGAAAAATCACGAATGGACGAAAAAAAAAATTGTTAAAATACCGACAAGAAGAATGTGAAAAGAATGACAATATGTACCTGGGCGTAATCTCTCGTGTTATACTCAGGTACATACGTTGTTCAATTTTGTTTTTATTCATAATCTTCGCTAAACTTCAATTCCTTTTTATCTTTTATGATATTTTTTAATGTTCGTAATTTTGAAAATATTAATAATGTTTATTCTGGTATTTTTTCTTTTTCATATTTTTTTAAATTTTCATTTAATATTCATTTTTCTGTTATTTCCTTTACATTTTAGGAAGTGTTTATAACAGAGGACGGAAAATGCAACAACAAAATCCGAAAAAACAAAAGAGTACTGAACTATTATGTAATATAAGCCCTGTGTGATATGATGGTTCAGCATTCACTTCATTCAATATTTTTCTGAATATTTTCTTCATAATTCTGCTAATTTTCATTTAATATTTCTTTCATTTTTTATCTTCATAAACTTTGCTATTTTTCAATTAATATTTCTTTTTTGGTTTTATCTTCATAGTATTTGTCAATCTTTGTTAATATTCATAGTACTGTCACATTTTATCTTCATAATTTTTGCTAATCTTTAACAATTATTTATCTGATACTAGCAGTATAGCCCGGCGTTGCTCGGGTGTAATGAAAGCTTTAAAACTAATCCATGGTCCTGGAGCTCAAACTCTTTGGATGTTGGTACGAAGACTAAAAAGCAATAGTTGTTTCTAGTTAAAGCGAAACCGTAGATTGAAAGAAAAATGAATTGGTTTAAGTCAAATTTTGATTTCCAGTATCTATGTCAAATAAGTTTTCCGTTGCAAACTGAATTTTGAAGGCTAAATAAGTCCTCTGAGTAAATGGAATCATGGCTGAGACTAAGAACTACAATTATACCTACTTAGAGCCAAACCCGAAGCAAAAACTAAAATAAAAGGGCTGAAAAAATACAGACATACAGGCAGATAAACAGACACACACACAAACATCTTGCTTTATATATATATATATATATATATATATATATATATATATATATATATATATATATTATCGATTTTCTGCACTATTGTAAGAACTGCAACCTTGAAACTTCTGAATATCGTTTTTTATGTCTTTGTCTATGAGTGTATCAAATTTTATTAAAATCGGACCACTCCTTCTATAACCCGATTTATTCGATTATCCATTTTCGATATTTATCGGTGGTACCTCGACACAAAACCTAGCTAAGAACACTCGCAGACGCTTATAGTACATCTGTGTAAATTTTCAAGAAAATCGGTTCAGCCGTTTCGTAGTCTATAGGTAACGGACACACACACACACACACACACACACACAAACATACACACACAGACAAAGTTCCATTTATAAATAAGTTTAGATTTTATTAATATTTGCTGATTATATTTATTCATTTTTCTGTTATTTTATTTATCTGCAAAATCTTTGCTAAGCTTTGTTAATTTTCATTCTATATTCATTTTACTGTTATTTTATTTCTTCGTAATCTTTGCTAATTTTCAGGGTTTTTTAATTTAATTTAATATTTGGCTTTCATTTTAAAGAATTTTTCACTTGATAACAACGGTAGCTATCTTATACCCAAATAATATTTCTCGTTGTCAAAATGTAAGTGCATTAAAGTATGTCCCACGCAGATGTCAATGAAACAGAAAATATTACCATTTCATCCGTTTGTATTACAGTCGGGATTTAATTGACCATCTTTGTTCTGTTTAAGTTGTTTCTAGACAAATACCATTTTAATCACCTTTTGGTTTCACGATAAAAGTGAATCGATTTGGCATGGATCACTTAACTATCAAAAATGGGAGGCGTTGGATTCTTGCCAAGGATTACTGCCCAAAAGGAACAAAGAATTTCGAACAGAATCCATAAATTTATTGCTCCTGAAAGAGAAAAACTAATTCTTCTGATAGAAACAGTTCTGGTATTTACTCTCTGAAGGTTATCGTTAATTTTACAAGTATCCACATGTACTGGGAGGCTTTGAGTAAATGTACTTTGTTAATTTCTACTTATGGAATCCAGTATGACCGGAATGTTAACCGAGAAATGTGGCGATAAAGTTAATTATGCTATTAACCATGTTAACGGAAAATCAGCTGACATAAGGGCGAAGACAAACAAAGAATTTTACAAGAACGTGAATGCACTGAAAACGGATGACAGAACAAGTTGCGTCAGAATTTGCTTTAATTAAATGGCTACAACCTTCATTGAACGCGTTCTTGTGAATTGTCAGAAACTGAATGCCTTTAGACATATATAAGTAACTATATTTGTATGGGCTAACTGAGATAGATAGAAACATAATAGGACATTTTTTAAATCATTTTGTGGTAACTTTTTAAATCATTTTGTGGTAAATTAAGAATTAAAAGCGACCTTCTTCACGTTTACAAAAATTCACAATGACGTGTGAAATCCTGGTTTTGCCAAATAGGAAAAGGATTGACCACGTGCTTAAAAAAAAGTCGAAACCGGTTTTCGCAAGTAGATGTTAAATGATTTTCTGACCAATGGAAGCGATTTGCAAGACTAAAAAGATTTAGCGATCCAGTGCGCAAAAACTAAATGGCTATAAAAGGCGTCGGTCAATGTCAGTCAGACAGTCAGCTGGGAGCAGCGATACGCCACACTAAAATGTACAGAGAGAAACTTCAGTTCGACCTGGACGTAAGGTTGCGTCGCATATTCGTTCTCTTTCTCCTTCATTCTCGTGTAATGATTCCTTTAATTTCTTCTTCTCTATTCAAAAACATTCCTACCAAACAAACGATCATGCATACACACATACGTACATACGTACGCATAAACTCTTTCCAACAAGGTATTACTTCGAACATTTCTACAACTCTTGTTACCCTTCTCATTGATCATTAATTTCTACAATTTATGTTATATTTCCTATTAATAAATTTCTATTTTAACATGCAAAAAATTATATTTTTATTCTTCCACTATTCCACGCTAATCCACACATTCAATCTGCTGATAACCTTCTGATGATGATAACGAATAAATCCTAAGATGTAGGGAGTTCGGTTATGTATGACACAAGGCCAATTTAATAAACATTAACCATCTCCCTATAGCTTCAATTTCACCCCAAGGAAGAGATTAAAGCCTCTAGAAAAACAAAATTTTACTTAGTGTAAAAGAACAAGAAAAAGAAACATTATTAAAGAGCGAGAAAAATAAAAGACGTGGAACCTTGAAGACAGGAGATAATGATTGACACTGGATTTAAATTTTTGAAGATCAAAGTTACCTGGAAAATACGAAACCGGAAAAGAGTTCCACGAGTGGGAAGTTTGAGAGAAGAAACTACTGGCAAAGAACTTGCTGTTGAATCTATCGAATCCAATTTTTAAAATATGAGTCACGGTTGCTAATTTATTCTTCTTCTTTTATGTGCCCTGTCCCTTCAAGACGTAGGCGATCATGGCTTTCCACGTTTTCCTATCCCTGGTGGCTATGAACACGCCTTCTCCTGTTACACCGTGCAACCCTCGTTCCATCATCCACTTGATCAGGTCCTTCAAATATGTTATCCGTTCCTTTACCTCTGTCTCTTTTTCCCTCTATCCGGCCTGTGAGTATCAGATTCTCCAAGCCCTTCTTCCTCATTGCATGTCCCAGGAACTTCAGCTGTCTCTTTCTGATGATCAGTATTAATTTCCTTTTTGTTTCCATCATTTCCAAAACCTCATCACTGCTCACATGCTCGATCCATGATATTCGCAGCATCCTTCTGTAGAACCGCATTTCAGTTGCTTTAAGTTTTTTCTTCATCTTTGATGATATTGTTCAACATTCACTGCCATATTGAAGAACGGACAACACATAGCAATCCAGTACTCTCTACCTTGTTTCTAGCGAAATTGTCCTGTTTCTTCATACTTTACTCAACTTCTGGAACGCTTCCTTACTGCGCTAAGATTCATGAAGAGAAAAGTTCGTTAAAACAACATGAAAATATTTATAGAAAAGCCACAGACAATCTACATTAAGGCGGTGGGAAAGTGCTTCAAACTGAGATGTCAGGTCAGGATCAATATTACAAATTCTTCTCTGAATTTTATAAAGTATCTGTATCTGTATATCAGGAACACGAGGCGATAAGTGGCAACAATATTTAAAGCACGGACGAATTGTAGCCTTATGAATACACACTTGTGCAAATTGATTGAAACAAAACAATATCTTTCTAGGATCTTTCACAGTTTCCCTGATCACATATACGTCATCTCTTGGTGTTGTTTTTCTCTTCCGATTTCATTTTTCTTTACGTTTTCGACTGATGGATCTACTTTGTTTCTTCGCCTTGATGACACTACGGACACCAACAATATCAACAATCTCTCTGTAAGGTTTGTCAGTGTGCTTGTGTAGCGTTACAATTTTCGTAGGCTTCCTTAGAGTAACGTCCATTGCATACAATGGTCGTAAAACAACTAATCGACAGTCGAGACAATAGGGTCTGGCCGTGATAAAAATCTGAGGATGACGCAATATTTTTCAGTGCCAAACAAATTTCATTATTAACCCCCAAAATAGATTCATATTACAGCACTAAAACAATTGATTTGCACAGGGGTGTATGTAAAATAGATTCTAGAGAGGGAAAAATATATCTATCACGACACAGTGGGCAAGCATTCTTAGCAGCCGTCCTCGTAATTGGTTCTATATAATTTTCCCACTTCATGTCAATAGATAATCACCACAGTTAAATGACATACGTTGTACACGCTTGGGCGATCATGTCTCGAAAAAGGCATGACTGACTGGGCAGAAGATTTCCCACAATAAATTGCCATTACTTTCTGTGGTTGACTGGCTGCCAACCAAGGCTATATAACCAGATCTGTTCTGCTATTCATGCATAGTTGAAAGAAGAAAAGACGGATTAATACCTTTCCCAAGGGTATTTGCGCGTAAGTGAATTAAACGCTTTCAGCTGGAATTTGAACTCTTCTCTGCCGATTTCTGGTTATGAGCCGATATCCACTGCGCTACAACACACATCTGTAATAGATAATATAAACCCAAGAAAGCACAAATGTGTCACTCACTTGGAGGCCAGCATCAGCCATGCCATGGAAAGAAGTTTCTTTTGGAGGTGTTCAAATCATCATGGAATTTCCTGACAGACAGACAGACAGACAGACAGATCTTCTTCTATGCGTCTTGTTCCTCCAGGCGCGAGTGATCATAGATCTCTCCAATTGCTTGTCCTTGGTTGCTCTAAGTAAATTTTGTCTTTTTCCTCTATCTCTTAATCCATGTTCTTCTTCTATGTGGCCTGTCCAGGACGTAGGCGATCATGGGTTTTCCCATCTGCCTATTCCTGGTGGCTATTAGCACGCTTTCTCCTGTTACACCACAAAACCCCCGTTCTGTCATCCACCTGCTCAGGACCTTCAACTATGTTATTTACTTCTTTCCTCTGTTTCTTTTTCCCTCTATCTGACCTGTGAGTAGCAGGTTCTCCAAGCCCTCCTTCCTCATTGCATGTCCTAAGAACTTCAGTTGCCTCTTCCGGATTTTCTTTTCGTTGCCATTCTTTCCAACACCTCATCATTGCTTACATGCTCGGTCCATGATATCCGCATCATCCCTCTGTAGAACTACATTTCTGCTGCTTCTAGTTTTTCTTTCATCTTCGATTATATTGTCCAACATTCATTGCCATATTGAAGAACTGACATCACATAGCAATCCAGTATTCTCTTCTTTGTTTCTAATGAAAGTTTCCTGTGTGTTAGTACTTTACTCAGCTTCTGGAACGCTTCCTTTGCCGTGCCAATTCACCTTCGGATCTCTGTGTCGCACTTTCTATCTCCTGTTAGAATGCTTCCTAGGTATTTAAATTTTTGTACTTGCTTGATTCTAGTATCCCCCACTTGTATTTGGCATTTCGGCTTGCTCTCTCTTTTTGCTGATGACCATGCATTCAGTTTTCTTGCAGTTTATTTGTAGTCTTTTTTGTCACTCTCTTCAGCTACCTTCTGTAGGAGGTCTTGTAGTTTCCTTTCCATGTCTGAAATCAGCACTGTATCATCTGAGAATCCATATTTTGCCTACCATTTAAACGAGCTTTTTAAGAAGATTACACGCTGTGTTCTTTTGACCCTTCCACTTGTTCTGTGAGTATCAAATTTTCCAAGCCTTCTTTTCTCATTACATGCCCCAGGAACTTCAACTGCCTTTTGATGTTAAGTGTCCTTTTTCTATTTCCTCGAAAGCATCGCCGTTGCTCATGTTTCCTCCATGTTGTTCTCAGTACTCTACATGAGAGCCACTTTTCTGTTGCCTAAAGTCTCTCCATCTGTGATAGGATGGTTCAGCATTCACTTACATATAAGAGGGTACATATTACATAACAGTTCAGTACTCTTTTGTTTTTTCCGATTTTGTTGTTGCTTTTTCCGTCCTCTGTTATAAACACTTCCTAAAATGTAAATTATTAGATTAGTTTGTGTTTTCTTAATATTCATACAGAGCGGATGTATAGTCAAGGGGATGTTTTGATAAGAGGCAATTCACTCTGATTCTGATCGACCAAACTGTACTTCGACCAAAAGTACTTCGACGATTTTGAAGATCAACTCCAGCTTGTTGTAAGGTACTTCTCAATGCAGATAATTGTATACTGAAAGTCATATTTCGCAGCGGTTATTGCTGGGTTTTCAGCAGACATTTCTATTAGTCGGTAAGCAGGGCTTCATTGTTTTTGTCGACCTATCTGGGCTTTAATACATATATAAATATGAACAAACTGAAATAGACTGCTGCATACATAAATATGATCAACTGAAATAGGCTCATAATACGTAGCTATGTGCGTTGTGGTGCAGTGGATATCGGCTTGGAATGAGAGATCGGGGTGCCAGTTAGAATTCCAGTCGAATTCCTTGCTTTCATTTACGCACAAAAACTTTTGGGAAAGGTATTAATCCGTCTCTTCTCTCCAGTTATATATTAAATAGCAGGACATATTCGATTTCTATAGCCTTGGTTGGCAACCAGTCTACCACAGTCTACCACAGAAAACAATGGCAACCTACTGCGGGATAATTTTCTGCCCAGTTAGTCATGTCTCTTTCGAGACATGATCTCCCAGAGCGTGTATCACGTTTGGCACTTAACTAACTGACTGACGTAGATATGAACAGATTAAAACACTCACATACACAGAGATATGAAAGAGCTTCCAGATAGATAGATAGATAGATAGATAATGAAGAGACTGAGATAGATAGATAGATAGATAGATAGATAGATAGATAGATAGATAGATATGAATAGAATAAAACGGACTCATACATACGTAGATAAGAAGAAACTAATAGAGATAGATATAAAAATACTATCAGTGAATAAACTCAATGCTCAATCATTTTATGAATATATCAATTGACCTTTATGCATTTACTCCTTAGCCCCTTCCCCTGAGATCATTAAGTAAATGATGACATGAAAAAAATACCAGTTTGGGTAGACTATTTACTAAAAAAAATCTTTTCTTTTCTTTGTACTTTTTAAAATTATGCTATTTAATTATGACTTGTATTTTTCATATATTTTAGTATTTCTAAATTGCTGAAAACTGTTCTTTTTACTGAGGTACCATTTTAACATAATTTGCACACTTGCAATTTATAATGAAAGCCAATAAATCTTTTGCGCCTATAAATATTTCCAAATGAATCTTTTACTCGAAGGAGATCTAAATATAATTCTATCTGAATTAAAGAAAAAATAAATAAAAATCGTAGCTTGCATGTTTGATGTCATTTTTGTCAAACTAAATTGAATGCTATTAAATTCAATGAAAATCTTCAGTTCGTTTTCCATAACTTTCAATACATTTAGTTCAAAATATACGTAACTTCAGTGCATTACGAAGAAGTCTTGAGACGATAGGCATGGCTCTACAGAAGAATACTGGGAATGACATAGATAGAAGGAGACGGGAGAAGTTATAAAAAAAAGGTTGAAAATTATCAATATGTATAGTATTCCGCAGACAGATCTGTTTCGCTGTATCACAGCTCATCAGTACGGTTAGACATCCAACTGCTTCTAGTTAGGATTGAAACTCGTTTGAATTGACATCATTCGGCGATTCTACCTCTGAGCTATGGGCGCTCGGTAGAGGAAGGTGTACTTTAGGCGTGTTTATATAATGTAGACATAGGCCATTAGCTGAGAGTTTTCAAATTTATTACTGAATGAACGATGCGTAGATGCGCCTTGCCCAACTATTTTAATCGACCTGAAGTGGAACGACTAAATAGAATCTATAGCTGAGTCTACTATGCCGGACCAGAAAGTTATTTTCTAATCAGAATCCAACTTTCATATTTATAAATCTGCCATTCGCCCGTCCATTGAATCATGTTGCCATATCTAGTCGGGTGCTCCTGCTATTCATCTCGAGGTTCTCGATAAAATCCAAAGAAGGATCTGCAATGTCATCGATTCTGACTTGGCATCTCGACTTCAGTTCTTTTCTCACCGCAGGCCTCTCCGTAACAGTAACAGTCAGTTAAGTGCCATACGTGATACACGCTTGGGCGATCATGTCTCGAAAGAGACATGACTGACTCGGCAGAAGATTATCCCGCAGTAGGTTGCCATTGCTTTCTGCGGTAAACTGGTTGCCAGCCAAGGCTATATAACCCAATCTGTTCTATTATTTAACCCATAACTGGAAGGAATAGACGGATTAATACCTTTCCCAAGGGTATTTGCGCCTAAGTGAATACAATGGATTCCACTGGAATTCGAAGAGTAACATCCTTCTCAAAAAGAAATGTCTAACAGACTTCGCTGTGTGACGTGGTGCGTTATCATGCATAAATACAGCTGGTTGATTAATTGCAGTTCTCAAATCAGGTACATGTTTCTTCAATATCTCTTTGTATACAGTTGCGTTAATTTTACCGTATAGCCTAACAAGAGGTCCCGTACCATCAAATGAAATCATGCCAAACACTATCCCACTTCCTCTTTAAAATTTAACGCTACTTTTAGTGCACTGAGACAAACATCGTTCCTTAGGATTGAGTCGAACGTACTTTCTCTCCGTCACAACCTAACAGGTTAAACTTTGACTCATCGCTGAAATGAACACAATCTCACTGTTCTTCTGTCCATATGAGGTGTTCAGTGGCAAATTTCAATCGGCTCATTTGATTCTTTTAGAAATGTAAGGCTTCGTAGAGGCTACTCGACTGTTCAGATTTATTTCATTAAGTCTTCGGGAAATAGTGTGCCTTGATATTTTAATGCCAAGGTTAGCATTAGCTCATTTTTTATTCTTTATCAATCTATTTGTCTTGCCTAGCAGTAGTTTTCCTAGGCCTGCCAGGAGGTTTCTTGGCCTCACATGACCCAGTATCCTCAAGTTCTCTTAAAAAACTATTAATAACACATAGATTTCCCCACACTCTTTGAAATATCCCCAATTGTGAGTTTATTGTCATTACGTAACTTGACTATCATAGATAGATAGATAGATAGATAGATAGATAGATAGATATAAAAATTAACATAGATATTAAGATAGATATATATTACCATAGATAGATAGATAGATAGATAGATAGATAGAGAGATAGATAGATATTAACATAGATAGATAGATAGATATTAACATAGATAGATAGATAGATAGATAGATAGATAGATAGATATTAGCATAGATAGACATTAACATAGATATTAAGATAGATATTAACATAGATATTACGATAGATATATATTAACATAGATATTAACATAGATATATATTAACATAGATATTAACATAGATATACATTAACATAGATATTACGATAGATAGATATTAACATAGATATTAACATAGATAGATATTAACATACATAGATATTAACATAGATATTAACATAGATAGATATTAACATAGATATTAACATAGATATTAACATGGGTATTAAGATAGATAGATATTAACATGGGTATTTAGATAGATAGATATTAACATAGTTATTAAGATAGATATTAACATAGATATTAAGATAGACAGATAGATATTAACATAGATATTAACATAGATAGATATTAACATAGATATTAAGATACATAGATATTAACATAGATTTTAAGATAGATATATATTAACATAGATAGATAGATATATATTAACATAGATAGATAGATAGATAGATATTAACATAGATAGATAGATAGATAGATAGATAGATATTAACATAGATAGATAGATATTAACATAGATATTAACATAGATAGATAGATATTAACATAGATAGATAGATAGATATTAACATAGACATTTAGATAGATAGATAGATTGATATTAAAATAGATAGATATTAACATACCTAGGTTGCTGACTTACGGTCATGTCATGTTGAATATACCGGTACTCCTTCGATCACCGAAGTTAAGCAACGTTGAGCCTGGTTCGTACTTCGATGGGTGACCGCTTGGGAATACCAGGTGCTGTAAGCGTTTAGTGACGGATGTGCGTTGTGTTGCAATGGATATCATCTCGGAATAGAAATCGGTGAGCCGAGTTTGAATTCCAGTTAAATACCCTGTGTTCACTTAAGCACTGGTACCCTTGGGAAAAGGTATTAACCCGTCCCTTCCCTCCAGTTATGGGTTAAATAACGGGATAGAACTTGGGGACCCTGCCCTTAAAAGCAAACAAATCCCAATGAATCTTGGTATTCGAAAAGAAAAAAGTATTACTAGACACAAAACTTACATAAAATCAACAATACATTGTTAAAAGAAAAAGGTATTACCAGCAATAAATAAATAAAATTTAGTTGGCAATAAATGACCCGCCGAGCTTGATAAGCCATAAAACATCCAACCAATCAACAACTTAGATATTAACATACTTAGATATCTATTACCATAGATTGATAGATATTAAGATGGATAGATATTAACATAGATAGATAGATAGATATGAACAAAGATAGTTATATATAAAAGTAGATATATAGATATGAACATAGACAGATAGATGTATATTAACTCTAATTGTAAATTGGCATTGTTTGCACTTTCTTTCAGCAGATTTTAACCTTTCTGTTTTGCTTATAAAGAAAAGAAATCCCGTTGATTCCACCCAAAAGACGCAACAGCAATATTATAAAACAAAACCTGTCACAGAATACGTTCCTTTTATCTATTTATATTTTTTCCATTACTTATTTCATTGTTTGTTTTTTTTTTTGTTTTTTTACTGCTGACTTTTTGAACGACTTGTGTTGATATGAACCGATTTCATTACAAACGAAAAAAAATAGATAAAGAAGGGAAGATCAAGAAGTAATTTTTTTAAAAAGGCATTTTTAATGGTCGGCAGCTGTTTATGAAAGTTTATAGATAAAGATAAGATTACTGAGACGTTGTAAAAATGCGGCAGTTAACAGTATTGAATATTTGCAGTGCAAATCAGTTTCGTAGTAAAAATGAACTATGCAGACGACAGAGAAAAAGCAGTAAACTTTAGAAAAGAAGGGAAATGAATTGATAAACGTAACTTATGATAAAATTTAATACCGATTTAAAGATTAAAAATGACTAAAAAATTAAATTGCCTTTTCTCTCTGCATGAAAACTATATAAAGATAACATACATGTGTCTCCCTAAATGTAACTGCTTTTATTTTATTCCCTTGTCCCATAAAATAAAAGCAGTTACATTTAGGGAGACACATGTATGTCCCATAAGGATGTGCGTTGTGGCGCAGTGGATATCGGCTCGGAACGAGAAATCGGGGAACCGAGTTCGAATTCCAGTTGAATTCCTTGCATTCACTTACGCGCAAATACCCTTGGGAAAGGTATTAATCCGACTCTTCCCTCCAGTTATGGGTTAAATAATAGGACGGATTGGGTTCTATAGCCTTGGTCGGCAACCAGTCTACCGCAGAAAGCAATGGCAACCTACTGCGGGATAATCTTCTGCCCAATCAGTCATGCCTCTTTCGAGACATGATCGCCCAAAGCGTGTATCGCGCATGGCACTAAACTGACTGACTTGTCCCATAGACGGGCAAGAGTAGATGTATAACCTTCTTGCCAATAACCCATAGATTTCTCGTCTTCTTATAAAAAGTAACTGAAAGCAATTTGGTGAAATGACGTCTTGCATGAAATAACTTACGAAGCAGAGAATTGTCACTGATTTCCTACAAGCGGGAGAAACAATATCCAGTGAATTTGCCGATGTTTGAGAATATTTACGAAGATCAAATTCATAAATCTTAGTATAGTATTAGATTGGCAGCCAGGTCTCATCGTTTTACTGTTGAAATTTCTAAATGGAACCATAAGTTCTATTCTAAGAGTTTCTTCTCTCACACTTCTCACCTGCGGAACACACTAGCAACTTTTTGCTTTCTTGTCAAATACATTATTCAAAAATTGAAATGCAACGTCGATCGGCATCTTTTGCCAACTTGTACGTTGTTCTTTTATTGTCCTTTCACCTCAGTAAATTTTTAAGTTTCCCTTTCTGCAACCCATTTAGTGGCTTTATTGCCTTGGTTCGGTGAAGTTATATATATATATATATATATATATATATATATTTTATCATACAACGTGTAAAAGCACGTGCGATACCCTGTCCTCATCAGCCGCCAACCAGGGTGATAACACAGTTTCGGTAGCTCATATATATATATATATATATATATATGACGTTGTGTAAGTCTTTGTTTGTTTGATAGTTTCGACTTAGCGTCTGCATTTTGCGGTCTAGCTCGACAGGAGCTGCACTCAGATGTAGATCAAAATTTTAGAACGCTAACGACATCTTGAAAATTTTCAGAAAGCCAAAATTAGGGGTAGAAAAATAGATATTATCACCCCACAAAGTCAGGGAACAGTTTATATATTGATTATAATATAGAATCGATCACCCCACTTTATATTATCTATATCTATATATGTTGCCCATATCCTTCCCCTCTAATCCAATAGAAACATTCTACATTGTTATCTATATCTATAAAAGTGACGAAGGTGGACATTGTGTAGGTATTTGCTAGAGAGATATGAACAGACTGAGATAGATAGATAGATAGATAGATAGATAGATATGAACAGATTTATATATATATATATATATATATATATATATATATATATATATATATATATATATATATATATATATTGGCGTATGAATACATGGTATGTCACACGCTAAAAGTATGCATCCTTCTCCCGAGCGCCCATAGTTCAGTGGTAGAATCGCTGACTGACGCCAATTTGGTCGGGTTTCAATCCTGAGTAAAAAGTAATCGGATGTCTAACCGCAATGATTTCGCTGTAATACAGCGAAACACATCTGTCTGCGGATGAATATATATATATACAGGGTGTATCAAAAGTTCTTTTGCAAATTTGGGGACTGGTTTCTCTCACCAAAACAAGGTAAAATGTCTATATAAACATGTCTAACCTCAACACACCAAGTCATAAAAAAGATTGAGAATGTTCTCCGCTTGCTTTTAGACACGCATGCATCCGTCGGATCATTAACTAGCGAGCCCTTTGAAATACTTCCACTAAAATACTCGAATTATTTCGCCGGCCCCTTGAGATGTTGATGAAGCGACTCTGGATTATTAGTGTCTGCTGAATAAACCAATTGTTTTAGGTGGCCTCACAGGTCGGAGGAACGTGCAGGCCATGGAAACGGTCCTGTAAGTGTATCGCGAACAATGTGACTACAATGTGATAGAGCCTAATCATCCATTAACCACATGCATCTTCGTATTAGTAGAGGTCTCTCCTCTAGCAGGTCTAGAAATGTGAAATAAAGTCCCTGTAGGTGGTCCCTATAAGATATGCTGGGAGAATATATCGACCTACCGAACAATCAGCTAAAATTCCAGCCCACACATTAATCGTAAACTGATGCTGGTGTCTAGCCTATATTCTACCACGAGAATTCCGATCTGCCCACAAATCTCTTCCAAATGTTGTCTCATCGATGAACAAGATTGAAGAAACAAACAACGGATCGGTAGTTTATGCAATAAACCATCGACAAATGTTCTCCCGTAGGAAGGAACAGAGAAAGAAAGACCCTGCGCACGTTTCGGATACAGGAACTGCAATACCCTACATGTGGTATTATGGGATGTACGACAAGCTCTTGTCACTTGACGTGTGCTGATAGCTGGATCGTCGCCGACAGCCTATAGGATGTGTTCATCGTGGTCAGGCTTACGAGGTGGATTTCAGTCTTCCTTGACCTATAGTTTGTGGTGCATTGGATCCTGTCTCAGCAACTCGCCTATAAACAGCAGTAAATTTTGCGGCTGCCTTCGCTCTGTAAACGCAATCCGATACAGCAGTGCAGCCTCGCGTCCATTACATTTTCTTGACAGTGTGTAAAAATCATGCTCACGATATTAATATCCTGCAATTATTAAACGGAACCCTTCTCAATTAACCCACTACTAAACACGTTAAACATTAAAGACAGACTAACCAAAATGGCAGCGGATGTCCAAAACGACCTTAATACCGTTGTGAAATAGGGCAAAAGATGACTTGTCACTTTTAACGACTCCAAAATAAAATATCTTTACATTAATAATCTGAGGGACCAATCTCTGATTTTCATCGCCATGGCTGATGATAATCTTCAGGAAAATGACTCGTTGTGACTTCTTGGGCGAACCTTTTCAACTGAAATAAAGTGGAAAGACTATGTTGAATCCATTGTTAGGTCAGCTGCTTAGAAAGTCATTTTACTCTGTCAGGCGAAAAAATTTTTCTCTCCGGAATTTATCTTACATATCTCTCAGTCTACCATTTTTTTTTTTTGCTTAGAATATTGCTGCCACACATTGTCTGTTTTCCCTATTATTTACCTTAAGGTCCCTGACTCAATTCAAAGAAGTATCGGAAATATTATTGATTCCTATATGGCGGTTCAGCTTCAGTCACTTAACAACCGTTGTAAGGTTTCTTCTCTGCGAATTTTCTACAGTTACTTTCATGGTAATTGTCCAGATGTGCTCTTCCCTTTGGTATGAAGATTTTATGAATTTAAGCGCAATTTTAAATTGGCGTCGAGATCTCATCAATATACAGGCCTAGCTTGCTAGATCTTGCCGTAAGTTCTATGCTAAATGTTTCTTGTCTCGCACTTCTTGCTTATGAAACTCTCTTCCGGCTCCTCCATATGTTTTCAGTCAACTTCAAGCTGCAAAATTTAAATATAATGTCAATTGCTATATAATGTCCTCTTTATTATTCATTTCTCCTTCTGCTCACTATTAATGTTTCTGTTTCTAATTTGGCTTCCCTTTGTCTCTTCTACAAATACTTCCACAACTTCTGCTCCGACGAGCTGATCTCCCTGGTGCCTCCTCTGCATGAATTTTTTCAAGCTACTAGACTAGCAACTAGGTCCCACCCTTTTACAGTGAAACTGTTTGACAAATTAATTCCCAAACAGTCGAAAATACGTAAGAACAAAAAATTTCCAAAAAATGATTTCTCCCAGGTCAGAAAATCTTCTTTAAAAGTTTCCAAAAGAACATGCTGTACTGGGAGAAGGACACGATCACTAGAAGGAACGGCGAGATAGTGTATATAATACAGAGACCAAGACATACCCACAAAAGACACATTAATTAAAGTAAAAAATGGCATGAAATGGATTTTAACAACACACATGATAATATGGAAGAATCCATCGAGACCATTTTCGACATATTTGACCTTGAGCCCCCGCAACATACGCCCGAACAATGAAGGTCGAGGAGAAAGAGGAAATCTGACACTCACTATAACTTGTTCCTCTTTGTCATCACCAGTGGCAGTCAAAATGCCTTGCTTGGGATGATATGATTATTTTAAAAAATCTTTTAAACCCTGTAACGCCTTGCGTTATACTAGTCTTATTGCCTTTTTAAGGAGATATCCATTGAAAAATAAGAAAAAAATGTATCTAGAGTTATAGGAATGCTTTTTACTTTTTAAAACACACACACACACAATATATATATATAGCATAATGATGATCCACGTATACTGTCTTAATATGTATAGGAAAGAATAAACTCTCTCCACAAACGCGTCACGTGATGTAAACAAACGCGCCACGTGATGTAAACAAACGCGTCACGTGATGTAAATAGACTCTTCACAGACACTCTCGCGAAATCTCGCGAAATACGTTACGAATTCAAATATTAAAATCATTTGTTTTTTATGAAGGAAAGAGGGCGGTCTGAAATATAAAATATAATAGTAGAAATAAACAAATACTGTCAAAAAAACACATTTATATATATATATAGGAAATAATATTAAAACGTTTTGAGTTTAAAAATGTGTTTTTTTTTACAGTATTTGTTTATTTCTACTATTATATTTTATAATTCAGACCGCCCTTAAATATATATATATATATATATATATATATATATATATATATATATATATATTACGGAAATTAACGAAGATTAACGAAACTGGTGATAAACAAATGACAATTTGAGATTATTTGATTTAACATTATTTTTTTATCGATACTCGTATTTAAGTAGATATTCTCTTTTTAATCAAACAGTATTATATATTTATTTCTACCGGCCTGATTATTTTCGTAACAAAAATTTATCGTAAATAATCAGGCCAGTAGAAATAAATATATACTACTGTTTGATTAAAAACAGAATATCTACTAAATAAATACGAGTATCGATCAAACATAATGTTAAAAAATATAATTTCATAGATAGATAGATAGATAGATAGATAGATAGATAGATAGCATAGCATAGCATAGTGATGATCCACGTATACTGTCTTAATATGTATAGGAAAAAGTTGTAAGTTTAAAAATGTATTTTTGACAGTATTTATTTATTTTTATTATTATATTTGATATTTCAGACCGTCCTCGGCCCTTCATCAGAAACAAATGATTTTAAAATTTAAATTAGAAACGTATTTCGCGATGAGCGTTCGTCCGAGAGAGATTGTTTACATCACGTGACAGATTGTTTTAAATATTTGTAAACGTAAACCTATCTTTAATAATACTTTTAAATTTTTTTTTAATTGTATCTAAAAAATGTTTAGCTATTGAAGTATTTATAAAGGTTCAAAACACTTAAGTCCTATTTAATCCTAGCCTGTGTGTATTTAATTTTAAAATCCAGTATTTTTCTTTCTTTCTGCGTGAGTGTGTAAAACTAAAATCGGAGTCTATTAGTAAAAAATTGTAAAAACTGTCAAAAAAATACATTTTTGTACTTACAACTATTTAGTAGTTTTTCCTATATATATATATATATATATATATATATATATATGACGGAAATCAACGAATTTTAACGAAACTTGGTTATAAGCAACTGACAATTTGAAATGAATTGTTTGAACATTATTTTTTATCGATACTCGTATTTAAGTAGATATTCTGTTTTTAATGAAACAGTATTATATATTTGTATCTTCCGGCCTGATTATTTACGATAATATTTTTTCGTAATAAAAATTTATCGTAAATAGTCAGGCCGGTAGATACAAATATATAATACTGTTTCATTAAAAAACAGGATATCTACTTAAATACGAATATCGATAAAAAATAATGTTCAAACAATTCATTTCATATATATATATATATATATATATATATACACTTATCCGCGTAATATGTATTCAAAACCGAAAAGAAAATTCAAATGTATTTTAAGTATATTCATATAATTTGAAAAACAGATAAAAAGATGCATTTGTCAGACAAGAATAGCTGAGTGGTTAAAAATAATGACGGAAAGGAAATTGAAGTCTAATTTAATAAAGAACCTAATATGAAAGGCAAATAAAATAGAAAAGATGAAAGCAACTCGGGGTATAAAACAAGCGAGTTATAAAAAGAGATATTAAAAAAAAATTATATTTGGACCAGGCGAGAGAAATGGATGAAAAGGCCAAGGTAATTAAAACTATGGATGAAGTTGTACATTTGTGCACTGGTGACTACATTTTTCATATATATACTAGCAGTATAGCCCGCTGTTGCTCGGGTGTAATAAAAGATTTAAAACTAATCCATGGTCCTGGAGCTCAGACTCTTTGAAGGTTGGCAGGAAAGACTAAAATGTTTCCAGTTAAAGCGAAACCGTAGACTGAAAGAAAAATGAACGGATGTAAATCAAATTTTGATTTAAAGGTATTGATTTATACATATATATATTATCGATTTTCTGCACTATTGTAAGAACTGCAACCTTGAAACTTCTGAATATCGTTTCTTATGTCTTTGTCTATGAGTGTATCAAATTTGATCAAAATCGGGCCACTCCTTCTATAGACCGATTTTTTCGATTATCGATTTTCGATATTTATCGGGGATACCTCGACACAAAACCTAGCTAAGAACACCCGCAGATGCTTATAGTACAACTGTGTAAATTTTCAAGAAAATCGGTTCAACCGTTTCGGAGTCTATAGGTAACGGATGCACACAGACACTGATACACAAACACACACGCGCGCGCGCGCGCAGACAGATTTCAATTTATATATATATATATATATTTGCAGACCGGAAGGTAGAAACGTACGGACATTTGCGCAGATGAGGGTGCGCGAACGAAGCATTCGAGAATAGATAGGTAGATAAGGAAAACCTGATATATATAATATATAATTTGTTAAGTAGTTAGTTTTTGGTCATAATTAAATTAGACCTGTACACAGTTGTATTAAAAAGTGTTCAATGGAATTATATTGTAGAACTTGTGAATATTTTTCATTTAGGAACGAGTTATTTTGCGATCTAGGTTTCTACCTCTCGGTATCTTCAGGTGATTAGCAATAAATGATTTTACCCTTTTATAAGCGCTAACGTAACAGGGATCTTTTATAAACGCGCAATTTTCAAAATTTAGTGAAGTTACTTAAGGATATTAGAATACGTTCATCCATGGTTATATGATCCTAGTTGGTATGGTTAAACTTAGACTTAATTTCTTTTCTTTCATTTAGTAATTTATTTTTATCATAAAAGCCAATTGTTCCTCCTGGCATAATCTGCATATATTACCACCGTTGTAAGGTTTGACTGTTTTTACCATGCTCCATATTATATCGGGGTCTTTCCCATAGTTCAATTTTAATTTCAACGCATGGGTCGGTAGTTTTGTAAAATTTTTGTGGTTTTTCATGTTTAATTGTGGATTTATGATTTTTCCATCTCACTTTAAAAATCCCTTTGGTAGATTCTTAATATGTTTGACTTTGGCCATTGATACCACGGACTTTTGCTTTGTAAATAATCCGTTTTGTCTTACATTTAATGGGCATTTATTTTTGTCCCTATAGTTACATTCTTTGTTAATGATGTTGTTTTGTACGTTGTTATTTAGGTTTCTAGTGTTTAGTTTTTCTATGTAATTTTCTAAATTACTAGTACAGCTATGACATTGATTTGATTGTATTCCTATTGAAAACTTTGTTTAAACTTCCCGCCTGTGGAACACGCTTCCTTATTCTTGCTTTCCTGACGGCTACAACCTCCAGGAATTTAAATACAATGTCAATACTCATCTCTTAACCACTTTACTCTAGTTCTTTCTTCACCGCCCTGTATATCCTTTCCTTTCTCTCTACCTTTGCAACTGCCATCAAACCTGTATTCCCATCCTTCTCTTGCTCCTTTCTAACTGGTTCGTCTTCCTCTTCACTCTCTTCTACTTAATCTTTTTACTCTTATGTAGCCTCTGCACATCAGTAGCGTTACCGCCTTGCTCGGGGTGATAAGATTAAAAAAAATTTCTGAGTTTTGTAGAAAGTGTTTATCGATTAGTTTATAAAATATTTGTCCTGTGGGTTTAACCAAATAATGTTTCGATTTCTATTGTTTTTTTTTTTGTTTTTGTTTTTTGTTTTTTTGTCTGCTTGATTAAGGGTTTGTATTCTAAAACGTTCTTATGGCCATGTTTTTAAGGCGTCTTCATAATCTTACTTCTTTTCAGCAAACATCACTTTATTTGACACATTTTTTGATAGCCTGTGCTCTATTCTTTTACGGAAGTGCTTGTGGGATGGTTAGATTTTGAGTTTACGTACTTTTAAGTTGCGTCTGCTTTGATAGATGGAGAGACACTGCCAGTTTGTAAATTAAATTCTACATCTAAATATTGGACTACATTCTTATTTGTTTCAACCACTATTTTAAAATCTAAATCTTTAACGTGTTTGTGAAGCATTTTCCTTATTCTATCATATCTCTCTCATATATTTGCAGGCCGGGAGGTAGAAACATTTACGCAGATGAGGGTGCGTAAATATATTTTTACCAAGTTTTTTTTAAATAATAACTTCAAAACTAATTTAATTTGTAAATGAGCACTGAATGTTTCATAAAAAAAAACCGACAATTATTTGGTTTTTACAAGGATTTCCAAATTAATATGTTTGTCACCGGAAAAAAAGTGAGTCATGTAATATTACATTTTCCATTGTAACGATTCGGTTAACCGCTAACGAAAATCAAAACAAGATAGTCTGCCAAAATTTCGATCATGTTAGAAGGCATTCATTTTTTTTTTTAATAATTACTTTGATCTTTCTGTAATATAACAATCTGGCCCCACCCGAGGAAGGCTTATGCAAGCGAGGGTGTTTCCGGTCGTTGAAAGGAACGGATGTCGTTTGACCTTATTTCCGGCAGCAGCGGAAATGGCTACAGAGGCAAACAGAACAGGTGTCTCTGAGAATTACGTGGGCGTGCGTGGGCGAGGCAAAACCGGAAGAAAAAGTCCCGGTTCTGGAAGATTATAAAAAGACCTCGGCACACGGATTCGCCAGTAGAGGAGCAACAGAGATCGGCCGGTGAAGAGAGAGACACAACAGATAAGACTACACTCCCGTCAACCCATTAGAAGCGCGCTCTCTCAATTCTCTGTTCCCTATGCTACACGGTTCATCGTCATTAATAAAAATATAACTTTATATTTTTATATATATGCGTGTTTGTTGTTTGTCGATATATAACATTTCCTCTTAATAATGATATTAACATTTTTATGGAAAAAGTTCGTTTTTATTAAGTTTGGGACCTCTTTTATTCATACTATATTGTTTTTTTGTTTTGTTTTGTTTTTTTTTTGTTTTTTAGCAATTTAGTAGAGGTACCTATATATATATATATATATATATATATATAATTAAATTTGTTTTTTATTTAAAATTAATATAGTTCACATTGCGACACGAAAATTTTTGTTTCGGAATTTTAACCTCGTCATCAGGCAATGTTAGCTCATTGTTGTGAAAATGATTTTCATTTGAATATAAGAAGCAACACCTTTGTTATTTATGGATGTGGGAATACAGAAAAATTTATGTGTGTTCAATTAAACTAATTAGAATAGAGATCCACTTTAAATTTGAAAAAAAAATTATATTTTTAGGGAATACATGATTTCTGTTTTCAATCTTAATGGCAAAAGTGTATGGAAAATTTTAAAAAAAGCTAGAATATATAAGTCTTTAAACGACCCATGCCTCTTGATTCTGTATGAAAAATTATATATTATTAAATTTCTTAAGAATAAAAATCTATTAAATAAACGTAATGAAATAATTGTTATACCTAAACATTGCAAAATGTTCACCTTAGAATAACATTAAAAAGATTCTTCATAACAAAATGTTTATTACATATAATAGGTCATATAAAAATAATAAAATGAATTTAAAACATTAATGATTCGGTTACCCGCAAACTCAAATCAAAATAAGAATATCTGAGTGATTTTCATACATTCTTTTTCTTTTTTACTTTATTTTCATTCCTCTTTCTTTCCCTTTTCTTGATGTCTATCTTTTCCTTCTCTTTTTTCTTTCCTAATTAAACCTTTCACATTTGTATAGAAAGTTTTCCAAAAACAGAAAGTGAAGTGATACTTGATAAAATAACTTTTTTTAAAAAAGCATTTATTACCAGCATTACTAAGTACCTGATGAGACATTGTTTTTCAAAATATAGAATTTTGTAGTAGTTATTTACATGTTTCAATGTAAAAGTTAAATAATAAATATTTACTGCTATATTTTTATATTCAGTCTTGTTTTAAATTATTGTTTTGAACGTTGCAATTTTATTATTCGTTCTTTTACATTTGGATATATATATATATATTACATATAATAACTGTAGTAATTACAATAACAGTAGCAACAGAACTAACTCTGCCAAATCTAGTACTAATTAAGCTATAATTTAAATCGTCTTGTACAACCCACCGAGAACGAACTCGGGGGGGGGGGGAAGAAGGGGAAGTAAAAAAAGAAACAAACGAAGTACATAAACAAAAAGTCAAATACTCGTAGGAAAGAAAAAAAAACCCAAGACGAAAACTCTAACACTAAAGCGCTCAATACGAAGGTAGAGCAATAAAGACAGAAAATCTAAGCAAGAGCCAAGAAACCTACCTAGGTTTCACCCTACGGCTCGTCAGAGCATATTGGCCAATTTACCCTGACGAGCCGTAGGGTGAAACCTAGATAGGATTGTTGCCGCTTGTTTTATATATATATATAATGAACTTAATCACAGTAAGGCAGCACTAATAATAACAGACTGAACATCCGGAAATAATGCTAACTTATCAGTAATTTAAACCGTCTTGTAACCGGACGAGACCTACCTCGTGGGTTAAATAAAAGAAACAAACAGCGCACAAGAACAATACGTCTAGTGCACGTTGGAAAGAAAAAAAACCCAAGACGAAACCTTAACAATAAAGTGCTCGATACGAAAGTACGAAAGTAGAGCGAGAATTCTTTTTACCCTGAAGAACCGTTGTGTGAAACCGCGGTAGATGTTGGCTCACTTCTAGATTTCTTGTATTGTATATATATATATATATATATATATATATATATATATATATATATATATCACGAGAAAGTAAGGTTTATTTCACATATCCTAGACGGATAAAAATATAGAGAAAAAAAAAGAATTGAAAATAAAATTAGAATCTTTAAGAATATTTATTTAGAGTACCTTTATTGGTTTCAGAATTCTATAATTTCTAAAAGTTAAACTGAGAACAAGATATGTTTTGTATCTGTCTGGAGTTGGGTAATTATTTCCGTTTTATGCGGAAAAATGGTGGCTCAGATTGATATCTTTTTAAAATGCACTATTAGTTCGTTATTATCACGTGATCAAACATAATATTTTGTTGACAAAAGTTGTTAGTGTTAGTTGTTGTTCACTGAACGTGGCTAATGACTAATATATATATATATATATATATATATATATATATATATATATATATATATATATAAGGAAAGTTCTGGAGTTTAACGTAATGGAATTATTCTTCCGTAGCCTTGTCTTTTTACATTTGTTTACATTACGATACATTTCAGAGCAGAGATGATTATTTGACGAAAAATCAAAAATTTGTATATATAAGGCTTGATTTACTTTGTTTAACGAAAATTTCTAATAAATGATCAGGCCAGTAGAAATATCTATATGAATATACTGTTTAACTAAAGACAGATTAAATACTTAAATATGAGTATAGATTAAAAATAACATTCCTATATATATATATATATATATATGTATGTATATATATTGATATGTATATATATATATATATATATATATATGTATGTATATGCATATATATATATATATATGTATATGCATATATATATATATATATATATATATGTATATATATATATATATATATATGTATATGCATATATATATATATATATATATATATATATATATATATATTTATATATATATATATATATATATATATATATATATATATATATATATATATATATATATATATATATATATATTCTAAATGTATACTGTTAAATATAAAAGACAATGAATATCTATTATGTTTAATCTTGAGCCGTTCTAAACATCGTATTCTGGCTTTAATTTCAAGTGAAAATAAAGACAAAAATTCTCCAATGGATAATGTTTTATTAAGTTGGTTCTAAGCTTTCGGCTGACATGTACCATCTTCAGAGAGATTACTAGGACGTTAACATAAAAACATCTTTATTTTCACCTGAAAATTCAAGCCAAAATACGATGTTTAGAACGCGGATCATGATTAAGCATAAAAGACATTTATTGTCTCTTATATTTAGCTGTATTTGTCTAGAAAATTATCTGCTGCCTCGATACACTCTATATATATATTTTCCCTGACGATCCGTAGTGTGAAACCGCGGTAGGTTTTGGCTCACTTTAGATTTTTTGTGTGTTTTTGCTCTACTATTGTATTTTAGTACTTTCGTATTGAGCACTTTTTGGGTGTTTGGTTCCGTTTGGGTTTTTTTTTCTTTACTGCTGAATATTGAATGTTTGTTCTTGTTCCGCTGGTTTCTTTTTTTCTCCCCATTTATCCGACGACTTAATACGCCGGATTGTAACGGATTCAGGTTCTGTTTGTTAATGGTTTTTTCGAAGGTTTATATTGGCATAAATTTACGGAGTGCATTCATACAGAGTCTAAGTAGTTATTATTATCAGTATATATATATATATATATATATATATATATATATATATATATATACGGCCTGTATCTTTCCAGAACTTCTTGAATATGATACTTTCCAAAATATTTTACCTAAAGAATTGACTTACTTTCTGTATAATGATGATTTTTCTATCAATTTATCCCCGTAATGCTAACTAACCCGATTTTATAGATAAACTATTGAACACACAATAGAATTTACATACGAAATAGAAAAAAAAAACAATACTTTACCTTTCTTAGATCTCATGCTGATATCAGAAGCTTAAAACATAGTATTCCACAAAGCTCAACTTATAAAAATGATCTAATAATTTTTTCTTTCCAACATAACGGCAAAATAAAATACGTAATAATTATTAGATCCTCCTTAAGAACACACAGAATTTGCGGCCTTCAGTATTTACACGTAAAGAAGAAATATATTGAAGATACTTTCAAGATGATTCAATACCCTATTTCATATTAAATGAAAAACAAAAGGCTTATAAAATATTCCAAAATTTAAAAATCGAGGCATCTGCTGACAAACCCAACGAATCCAAAAAATATATTGTCCTACCCACTAGTCCTATCACAGCTACAACTGAAAAGCATTTATCTAAACTCAACATTAAATTTGTCACTAAAACTACAAATCTTAATCCGTACAAAATAAAACGTTGAGCCAAATCTTGAAGGAGGAATTTACTCTATCGCATCAAGGATTTTCAGAAAGAATATATTGGAGAAACCTCAAGAAGTTTAAATTAAGATTGTGGTGACCATGTCCCCCCCCCCATAGTTTATGTATATAGAATACAGTGCAGTACATAATCTGTTCAATGAAACAACGTCAAAGATTAACTCTCACGAATCAGACACTACTGAATCAGACACTACTGAATCAGACTATATCGCCAATCTTTGGGAAAATATGGCCACCTTTTATACACGTTGCATTGAATATTTGGATCCTTCTGATTGGTTAATGCTTCCATTGGTAAACTATAAACTGAGTCACCTCATGACTGGCTCACGAGTATACAGGAGTACCCAAAAACTCCAACAGATTGTATTAAAAAAAATGACATTTAAAAAACTTCACACGAAAAACATAGATTTTCTATCGTAACGAAACTAACCACAATTTTGACATAAAAATGCTGCTCTAATTAAAAGAGAAAATAATTCACTAAGACGAAAATGTATAAAGTGCTTTAATCACTCGTTCAGCCACAGTAAATTTACGTCCAGATTCTTACAAAATTTTACCATTCTTTGTAGATTTTTTGTTTTTGCAATAATATTTAATAACAAAGATGATGAAAAGAAAAAGAATCTAGAGGAAATTGGTTAGATTGCATCCAAAACAAAAATATTCTTTGTAAATTTTGAAACTAGCACTGTATCTCGCTTGTACGCATGCGTAGTCACAGCAATGTAAACAAACCCAGTCCGATGTTCTAAGCGTTCAGGTATATTCACTAAAAGTAACGTTGAAGTTAATGAAATCTAAATCTTTCATTCCTTTACAAATTATATATATATATATATATATATATATATATATATATATATATATATATATATTACGGAAATTAACGAAGATTAAAGAAACTGGTTATAAACAACCGACAATTTGAAATGATTTGTTTGAACATTATTTTTGATCGATGCTTGTATTTAAGTTGATATTCTGTTTATAATCAAAGAGTATTATATATTTATTTCTACCGTCCTGATTATTTACGATAAATTTTTGTTACGAAAATCTTGTGCCATTCGGCAGGATTCGAATATATATATAATGTTGTGGGGAATCATCTACGCACAAAAATGAACTCTAGTGGACTGCATTAATACCGAGAGTTATCTACTCTCGGGAGTATTAGTAAGTAGCAGCAGCTACGGTACTCATTTGTTAGTACGCCGTTCCGACGTTAAGTGTTATTATACTCTATTTCCTCTGTACACCGTTTCTCTTTTGTAATATAATGTTGTTTGCAACCGAGTCTTTCTTGTGACCTTTTCCCAGGCCACATCATATATATATATATATATATATATATATATATATATATATATACTGCTGCTGCTGCTATATATTTAGTAGAAATTCTTTATATACACACTCCATTGCTTTTCTTAAATATACTATTTGAGTATTGGGTTGAATCCCTTTTTACACTTAAAACTACTTCAATTTTTGTAGGGACGGATTTGGTGATATTCTTAGAAGTGTTGTTATGGTTTATGCTGTTAATATGACATACGTCAGTTCTTATAGATTTTTTATTCCCGCCATGTTTCTAAGGTGCTCTACGGTATTCAGATCCTGCGACTCTGCGGGCCATTTCAACGCACAAAAATTATTGCCATGTTCCATGAATCAGACTGCCTCTAATTTTTGTTTGGGACCCGGTTATTTGTCCTGTTGGTAATGGCCCCTAGAGGATGGGTCAAAAGCTAGGGAGGTAGTGTCATTTAAGTGATATTGGTTCCAAAAGTTTCAATGTAAGCCAAGTATCCAGGGTGTGCGTTGTGGTGTAGTGGATATCGACTCGGAACGACAAATCGGGAATCCGAGTTCGAATTTCAGTTGAATTCGCTGCAAATACCCTTGGGAAAGATATTGACCCGTCTCTTTCCTCCAGTTATGGGTTAAATAATAGGACAGATAGGGTTCTTTAAACTTGACTGGCAACCAGTCTACCGCAGAAAACAATGGCAACCTACTGCGGGATAATCATCTGCCCAGTCAGTCATGCCTCTTTCGAGACATGATCACCAAAAGTGTTTCTCATGTATGGCGCTTAACAGACTGCCTATTATGCCACCGCCAGTATTGATCCACATTTTCATGTTTACGCCAAATTTTGGCCCTTCCATCCGAATGTCGCATAAGAAATACAAAACCATCAGACAAGACTTTTTTCCAGTCTTTCATTGTCCAATTTTAGTGAACTGCAACTTCAGTTTCTAATCTGACAGCAGTGGCGCCCGACGTGGTCTTCGCCTCCCTATTGTAGCCTTTCGGATTCAAGATTCAACATGTTTTCTATTCAAATATCTTGTTTTCCACAAGTGGTTATTTGAGATGCTGTTGCTTTTTTATCAGCTTAAACCACTCTCTCTCTCTCTCTCTCTCTCTCTCTCTCTCTCTCTCTCTCTCTCTCTCTCTCTCTCGATCAACGGAGAATTTCTGCTCACATATACGCCGCTCAATGATATATTTTGTCTATTTTCTGAATATTCTATGAAAGGGTTATTTATTTTAATATGCTCAAGCATGCCGACCTGGCACAGACAAATGTACGTCGTTCAAAGTCATTTATATTACTATTCCTTTCCCTAATAATGCACTAAATGAAATTCAGCAGGTCGACATGACCATGTTTAAATGTTTATATTCATTAAATTTCCAGGTTATTGGCTAATTAGAAATTTGCATAAACAGTGATTTGTTGAATTTGAATTTC
Source organism: Ascarosepion bandense (assembly GCA_037127315.1). Lineage (NCBI taxonomy): Eukaryota > Metazoa > Mollusca > Cephalopoda > Sepiida > Sepiidae > Ascarosepion > Ascarosepion bandense. Next base: position 594,630 of record JBBBDQ010001661.1, on the reverse strand, counting down.
TTTATTCTTCCCAGTTCTTGGATTGCTGAAGTAGCTAGATAGATAGATAGATAGATAGATAGATAGATAGATAGATAGATAGATAGATAGAAGAGACATAGATAGATAGATAGATAGATAGATAGATAGATAGATAGATAGATAGATAGATAGATAGATAGATAATGAAGAGACATAGATAGATAGATAGATAGATAGATAGATAATGAAGAGACATAGATAGATAGATAGATAGATAGATAGATAGATAGATAGGTAATGAAGAGACATAGATAGATAGATAGATAGATAATGAAGAGACAGAGATAGATAGATAGATAGATAGATAGATAGATAGAGAGACAATAAGATAGATAGATAGATAGATAGATAGATAGATAGATAGATAGATAGATAGATAGATAGATAATGAAGAGACATAGATAGATAGATAGATAGATAGATAGATAGATAAGAAGAGACATAGAAATAGATAGATAGATAGATAGATAGATAGATAGATAGATAGATAATGAAGAGACATAGATAGATAGATAGATAGATAGATAGATAGATAATGAAGAGACATAGATAGATAGATAGATAGATAGATAGATAGATAGCTAGATAGATAGATAGATAGATAGATAGATAATGAAGAGACATAGATAGATAGATAGATAGATAGATAGATAGATAGATAGATAGATAGATAGATAGACAGATAATGAAGAGACATAGATAGATAGATAGATAGATAGATAGATAGATAGATAGATAGATAGATAGATAGATAGATAGTGTAGAGCGATAGATAGATATAATTATAAATGGAAGTTTGTCTGTGTGTGTATCCGTTACCTATAGACTCCGAAACTTCTGAACCGATTTCCTTGAAAATTTACACAGTTGTACTATAAGCGTTTGCGAGTGTTCTTAGGTTTTGTGTTGAGGTACACCCGATACATATCGAAAATCGATAATCGAATAAATCGGGTTATAGAAGAGTGGTCCGATTTTAATCAAATTTGATACACTCATAGGCAAAGATATAAGAAAAGATATTCAGAAGCTTCAAGGTTGCAGTTCTTACAATAGTGCAGAAAATCGATAATATATAAAAGGCAAGATACTGGGTCTGATCAAAATCAGTTTTTCATCTTTTTTATATTAGTTTTTGCTTCGTGTTTCGCTCTAAATAGGTATAATTGTAGTTCTTAGCCTCAGCCATGATACCATTTACTCAGAGAACTTATTTAGCCTTCAAAATTCAGGTTACGACGATAAAAACATATTTGATATCGATACCAGGAAATCAAAATTTGGCTTACATCCATTCATTTTTCTTTCAGTCTACGGTTTCGCTTTAACTGGCAACAACTATTGCTTTTTAGTCTTTCGTGCCAAAATCCAAAGGGTCTGAGCTCCAGGACCATTGATTAGTTTTAAAGCTTTCATTACACCAGAGCAACACCGGGCTATACTGCTAGTAGATAGATAGATAGATAGATAGATAGATAGACAGATAGATAGATAATGTAAAGCGATTGATAGATAGATAGATAGATAGATAATGTAAAGCGATTGATAGATAGATAGATAGATAGATAGATAGATAGATAGATATGATAGAGCTATAGATAAGATAGATAGATAGATAGATAGATAGATAGATAGATGTGTACCACCAGAAATATATTGATACATAAATAAAAAAATTGAGCCAAATAGATAGCTATGAACATACAGCAGTAGATAGATAGGTATGAACAGACTGATACATACATAGATTTATATAAACTTATAGATAGATCTACTTTTTTTATAGATATATTTAACTCACAGGCTATATTGGTTTCAATCTGGAAAATTTCTTAATAACAGAATACTAACTTTAGCCATTTATAAGTGTCCCAAATCTATTCCATATGCCCTTTTCACGAAGTTCAATGGAACTAAATAGATTTTTCTTTATAAGAAATTCATTTACTTGTAAAATAATCCACACCTATATGACGCACATAATTAGTACCTTGTTCGCCTGTGTAATGATTAGTAAGCTTGTGTCGCTAGAATCCTTACAATTGAGTAGTGAGTTCGATCCTCACTGGGTGTTCCATACTTACGGCTTTGTGTCACATCTAAGCTATGCTTAGAAAATCACTATAATAAAGTACGTCAATCTATATTTTTAATTCCCGGTTTCAGCCTTATATGCGTATTTATATATTTCATCCTCCCCTCATTGCCCCTGCCGCCTCTCGCTTCTAATTTCCCTTTTCTCTTGTCACCGGCATTTTCATCTCCTTCTCTCTCTCTCTCTCTCTCTCTCTCTCTCTCTCTCTCTCACACACACACACACACACTTTTTCCCAGCCTTGTTTATGACGATAAACTACATCCGGCAGCAAGTTCTCTGACCGGGAAGTTTTGATTGCGTGGAACCATCTGTTAATTGCTGTTGTTAGCGCCTGTTAGTGTTCCAGCTATGACCAGATCAGTCAATTAAGTCCCATACGTGATACACGCTTTGGACAAAGATTATCCCTCAGAACTGGGCAGAAGATTATCCCATTACTTTCTGCGGTAGACTAGTCGCCAGCCAAGACTATAGAACCCAATCTGTCCTGTTATTTAACCCATAACTGTATGGAAGAGACAGATTAATACCTTTCCGAAGGGTATTTGAGCGTAAGTGAATACAATGAATTCAACTGGAATTCGAACTCGGAACCCCGATTTGTCGTTCCAAGTCGATTTCCACTGCACCATAGTGAACCCTAAAGCTTTGGTCAAAACACTATGAAAGTATAAAAATACCAGCAACAGATTTTTAATATTAAAAAAATATATATTAATGCTCCAAAAAAAATAATTTTCGACATTAAATGGCCCATTAGGAGGTAAGGCGTTATGCCGTTAAAAAAAGACACAAATGTCTACTCTCTCTCTCTCTCTCTCTCTCTCTCTCTCTCTCTCTCTCTCTCTCTTCCTTCTTTTTCAGTTTATCTCTTTCCCTTTTCGCCTTCTGTGTTGATTCTTCTCTCTAACTTACTTTTTCTTTCCTTTCTCTTTTTCTTCTTCTCTATCATCCCCATCCACCCGTTACTTATTGTTTTACCTTCTCACTATATGTTTCTGTCTTTCTGTTCTGATTCTCTTTGCTCTCTCTCTCTCTCTCTCTCTCTCTCTCTCTCTCTCTCTCTCTCTCTCTCTCTCTCTCTCCAACCAATCTCTTTTGAATTTTTCTGCCTATCCTTTCGAATAAATCTCCACCCCCTCTCTTCTCCGTGTCTCTCTTTCTCTCTTTCTCTCTTAATTTTTCCGAGTTCCTATTTCGTCCGTGTTCAGCCCGAAGCTGTTAGACAATTTTTATTGTACAAATATGCGATATTAGAAATAACAACGAACAAAAAAAAAGCGATCATTCAATTGAAACTCTTTTTACTTTCTGGATTTCATTTTTCTTTCTCTCCTTAATGTATGGTGACTCAGACAGATCACAATCATTGATTTCGAACAAGTTCGCAAATAAAACTTAAAGGACACTCGAACATACGACAGAATCTTGTTACTAAGTGAACATACGATATAGTTTCTTCTTTCCGGACAATCTCCTCAAAGATGAAGAAAAGACTCGAAGCAACAGAAATGTGGTTCCCCAGAAAAAGTAATAAGAAAAAAAGACGTTTAGGACGTATGATTTTGTTCACGTACCTTTTAGATCGGCTCGGAACAAGAAATCAGGGAGCCGAGTTCGAATTCCAGTTTAATTCATTGCATTCACTTACGCGCAAATACCCTTGGGAAAGGTATTAATCCGTCTCTTCCTTCCAGTTATGGGTTAAATAACAGGACAGATTGGGTTCTATAGCTTTGGCTGGCAACCAATCTACCACAGAAAGCAATGGCAACCTACTGCGGGATAATCTTCTGCCCAGTCAGTCATGTCTCTTTCAAGACATGATCGCCCAATCGTGTATCACGTATGCACTTGACTGACTAACTGGTAGAAATTAATGGCAAGCTACTGCAGATGATCTTCTATCCAGTCAGTCATGTCTCATTCAAGACATGATCGCCCAAAGTGTGTATCACGTATGGCACTTGACTGACTGACTAACTGGCAGAAATCAATGACAAGTTACTGCAGATAATCTTGTGCCCAGTCAGTCATGTCTCTTTCAAGACATGATCGCCCAATCGTGTATCACGTATGGCACTTAACTGACTGAACTTTTAGTGATTCTATCTGTCAATCAGTCGGTTAAGAGTCATACGTGATTCACGGTTAAGCGATCATGTTTCTTTCGATCCATGACTGACTAAATGTAGGACTTTCATGTTGTAAAGTCGCCTTTTCTTTCTGCGGAAGACTAGTTGCTAACCAAGGCTACAGAACCCAGTTTGTCCTGCTATTAATTTTTATCAAGATCAATCAGTTAAGTTTTGTACATGATACACGCTTGGGCGATCCTATCTATTTCGATTCATGTCTGACCAGGCAAAAGATTTTCTCGCAGTAGGTTGCTATTTCTTACTGCAAGTCTGCTCTGATATTTCACCCATTGAAGGATGAGAAGCGATGAATTCATACCTTTTCCATGGAGATTCGTGCATAAGTGAATGAAATTAACTCTACTAGAATTCGAACTCAGTTCTCTGATTTCTCATTCCAAGCCGATATCCATTAAACCACAACGCACATCCAGTGTGTAAACCACTACTTACTAATATATAGATTCATGTATCAGGATAGAAAACATAGTCATGTAGGTAATATCAGACAAATTTAGTCAACAATACAATAATCATCACTTATACACACAGTAAAAACAACTTTCAGATATTGGAGGCCATCTACAATAAATCCAAACAACCCACACTTAATAAAATCACATTTATATCTGGTCATAACACATTACATTGCATTTAAATATATGGCTTTGTTATCATTTTGAGCTCTCACGCGATGTAACGTCAGAGAACCGCATTACAAATTTACGAACTGCGTTTGCTATTTTTGATAACTGCTATTGTTGCTTAGCAAAGTTTTATGTCAACACAAGATAAAATCGTCGCTGATGGTGGATGTTTTTATGTTAACGTCCTTGTAGCCTCTCTGAAGGTGGCTCATGTGAGCCGAAAGCTTAGAACCAACTTAATAAAAAATTATCCAAATTTTGGAGAATTTTTGTCTTTATTTTCACCTGAAATTAAAGCTAAAATACGATGTTTAGAACGGCTCATGATTAAACATAATAGACATTCATTGTCACTTATATTCAACAGTATATGTTTAGAAAATTATTTGCTGCCTCGATACACTATATATATATATATATATATATATATAGTGTATCGAGGCAGCAGATATATTAGTAAAAAATCCAGAAGATTAGAAAATAATGCCAGTAGATCCTAGTAATATCGGTCAAATATTATAACTGATCCAACAGAGTGCTCGATGTAAATTTACTTTACAGGACATATATTCAATTATTTCATCTGTAAATTCAGATTACATATGCAAAATAACTATTTTAACACGTCTATTACAGACATGCGTTGTTCATCCGCAGGGGAACGTAAAATTAAGAAAATTTTGGTATACCGGAAGTAAAAATTATTAAAGAAAGGAGTGACGAAGGTGGGTGAGAAAAAGTTCAAGGAAAGGAGAGAGGGAGAAAGCAATACTCTTCTTTATTTGAGAGTGGAAAGCAGAAATTTGCTCTTGAGTTCAACTGTAGAGTGTCAGAAAAATCTTCAGGTTCTCCAATTTTAAATTTCAATAAATATAAACGGATGAAAATATAACAAATCGATGAAAGGAAGAGAATAATTAAAAGAGTTTAGATCTATTCGATGACAACACTTACTAATTAATTCGTTACGTTGATTAAGAAGTTGATTCTGATATTGGTATCTTAATATCCTAAACTTTTTTACTTAGCACAGATTACATGTATCACTTAAGCTATTGGGAGCAAAACCTATTAACTTCCAATCTGTCTGTGGATTTAGGACTTCTTCCTTCAGTTCGCAGTATTTTTGGAAAAGGCTGTCTCAAGTTTTAATTTAAGGTTGGCAAAAGTGTGTTTATGAGAATAAAAACTTTGTTTCCAAACATCCGCCAAAATATCGATGTACACGTTATACGTTTCCTTGTTCTCTTTAGGAGTGAGGATAGCTTGGTAGATCACATTTGCCGATCTACATTTATCTTCAATTGGCCAGTTTTCCTTGGATCGCAGGAGGGTATAATACCGGGTTTAGTATTAGTTTCACAGAAATTCTTTAAAAATTGATTATTATTGAATAGCTAATCTTCATTGTTTTTCTATTAAATAATTTTACTTAGAGGGTTATCTTTGTAAAAATGCTTACTTATTAATTTAAGAAAAAACTGTCCAGTGTTAATGTTTGATAATCTACAAAACTGGGGTTGAACCACATAATCTTTCTTTTCCTATGCTTAGTTTTAAGATTCTACAATTCAGATTTGCGAGTAGGTGCTAAGTAGGTTAAATTATCTTTATAGCCGCTACTTCGGAGGCCTTTTTCATACAATTTGTTTGTTATCACTGAAGATTCTAAGGTTAGAAGATAATCGGTTAATTCTAATATTGACAATCCTAAGTATCTGTTTTACAATAGCATCAAACATCCATTTTTTCCGAATCCTCTACACTTTCCTCTGATTGACACCCCTTTATAATGTTCGTATTGAGGCCTCCAGCGTGAATAAAAAGCAGTATCGCATTTCATTTTCAAATTTCTGGGCGAGTGAATTGCGTTATGCTGCTCTTTACTTACAACCCAACTGACCCTACCAGTGCCGTGCTTAGCAATATCGCGTTACCCCACCCCCCGCAGAATACGCCTTGCAGCCCCTCTATCTGCAACTTTGTGCTTTTGCTATCTTTCTTAATCCATGTTCTGCAAATTGCTCTCCTTTGTCTCTCTAGCCTTTAATAAGTCCTGTGGGTGCCAACTTAGCCAAGCCGTCTTTTATCATTATGTTTCTGAGAAATTTCAACTGTCTCTTTCTGGTGTTGACTATAAGAATCTTTTTGTTTCCATTTTCCTTGCCCACATGTTCAGTCAGTGCTATTCTCAATATCCTTCTGTAGAACTACATGTCTGATGCCTCAGGCCTTTTCATCTGTAAGGAGGTTGCCCAGCATTCAGAACAATTTTGATGGCCTGATATTACGTAACAGTTCAGAAAGTATTTGCTTTGTTTCTAACGATACGTTCTTGTTTCCACGTACTTTGCTTAACTTTTGAAGATATCCTCTGCTATTCCAGTGAGTCTTCAGGTGGCGGTGTCAATTTTTACGTCCTCTGTTGAAACTTTTGATAAATATTGTTTCACTTGCTTGGTTTTGGTGCCTCCAATACGTACTTCGCATCTTGGGTTGGTCTTTTCGCGGACATACATTCTATACATGCATTCTATCTTCTTACAACTGATGTTGAGTCCTATCTGTCTTCTGCAATGATTCTTGTAGAATTTTTTGAAAATTTTAATATATACACAACCGGCAGTAATGATTAGGTCACACCAGTTTTTTGAAAAGAAATGATGTATTTCATACTATTTTTAGGATTTATTGCCAAGTGGATAATTCTAAATAAAAACAGAATGGTTCTTTTATTATCATTACTACGCAAGATTTTACAAGGCAAATAGCGACAATTTACCCATCGCACCCTGTAGATTTTATATATATATATATATATAAAATCTACATATATATATATATATTTGACGGCAAGTGGATAATTATTCTAAATAAAAATAGAATGGTTCTTTTTTTTATTATTACTTCGCAAAATTTTACAAGGCAAGAAAGCAAAGATGAACTCGTCCGAATCACCCTAAATTTTCTTCACTCTTTCATTCATGAAACTGCGATATAGGTAATTATTAAATATTTATAAATTCATTTGATGCACATGTTATTGTGCAGTATTAACAAAAGAACCATTCTATTTTCATTTACAATTATTCACTTGGCAATAAATACTGAAAAAGTAGTATGAAATACATCATCTTTTTAAAACACTGGGGTTGCCTAATAATTATGGCCGGTAGTGTATATATGAGTTGAAAATTGAATTGTCTGTTTCTTCAGAATCTTATCGGAAGTCGAAAAATGTAAAGTTGCTTTAATTTTTAAATTCTATGTTGTTTTGTTTCCATAGTTTGAAGACGTCACGTGGCCATTTTATAACATTGCAAAAAGACGGGATGCATGGCTCTTAAGAAAGGCAACAGAATATGATATCAAAATCAAGCAACAACTTTAAATATGTGTGTTTAAAGGTGTGTTTTAATAAAAACTCAGAAGTGCGACGTTGAAATCCATAGGCGCATGTGATAGCGAAGAGTGTCTTCTAGAATCTAAGCGACATATTATGAAACGGGAAAAAATTTCGTTAAAAACAAAGAAAATATATGACAGTGAAGGCTAGACATGCATCTCACAGATAAAGAAGAGACTTAACACGACAGAAATGTGTTTCTACAGTAGGATATAGAGTATAACTTGGATCGATCATATGAGCAACCACGAAGTTTTAGAGAAAATGGATGAACAAAAGACTCAGCATCAGGAAAATACAGTTGAAATTTCTGGACACATAATGGGGAAGGGAGGTTTTAAAAATCCGATACACACAGAACAGACTAGACAGGTAAACAACGCATAACCTACCTATCGATATTGTGTAAATGAATGGCAGAACAGTGTTTAGGAGATATAACAAAAGACAAAAATTATTAAGCGTTACAAATGACAAGGAATTATCACAATGAATAAAGAGCTTTTTTAAAACCATTCTTCTACCAAACTTTTGGTGATTTATCTGCGTTTAAAAAATGTGTAAAATGAAACCAAAAACTGCGAGATGTAACTGTAAGTTCTATGCTAATAGTTTCTTATTTTGAACTAATGTCCTCCTATTGGTTGATATAGATGTTATGATACACACAACCTTTCGAACAAGTACACTCTGGTCATCATCAGGTGCCCATTGATCGGCTGATATGTGATATCTGTTGATTATTGTGATATATCCTGTGAAATCAGTTATTGTTCTTTTTTGTTAGAATTGGCGCGTCACTACCAGATCCAAGCATTGTATAACCAACTGCTATATCCACTACGCCACCTTCCGGAAAGATTTGGTGGCGTATATTTGGAGCCTTTTTCATAATTTTAGTATTTGTTTCTGAGATGAGTAATTTTCTCATTTTGGATGAGAACATTAGTTTTGAAAAAATAGCAAGATATTAAAAATTACTCATCTCATGAATAAATACTAAAATAATAGTTTCTTTTATTGAACTTCTCCCTTGTGTAAGTCTCTTTCGGCATCTTTCTTCTTGGTCAACATTCATGGTCAAAAATTTAAGTACAACTTTAATTGTTATTTTTTATCTTCCCAATTTTTGTTCTTTTATTGTTTTCTCTCCTTAATAGCATTTTTCCTCATGGTCTCTGACTCTCAGTAACCACTTGCGTCTTAGTGGCTTTATATCCTTGCTTGAGGTAAAAGGATTAACTAAAAAGAGGGCTTGGAAAATCTGATACATATAGGACAGATTGAAGGCCAGTGGGACTGAAGAAAGCAACGTATAGTCTACCTATTGAGTAAACGAATGTCGAACCTAACTAGTAACTGAAACTCGATTAAAAAAGCAAGCTATTATCGATTACACAACCAACACCACATCCAGACTTATAACATCTGAGATTCCCAAGCGATTACCTATCTAGGTACTGACCAGGCCCGACGTTGCTTTATTTTGGTGATCATACGGTAACCGGTGTTTTGAATGTGATGTGACCATTGCGGTAGGAAAGGGAGGAAAAAACAGACGAGAGTCGTGTCGTCTCGTGTTCTCTCTCTCTCTCTCTCTCTCTCTCTCTCTCTCTCTCTCTCTCTCTCTCTCTAACAACCCAAGCACGGTCCGCAACAAACGAAACGCGTTCTGCCGCCCCCCCCCCCAAAAAAAACGACTTGTTTTATACTGTCAATGACCGACCTTAATTTACATGCGAATGACGAGACAACGTGATTTCGCGGTAACTGTCCGAGGCCGCATGGCATGAAACATGGGCGCCGCTATTGTGGTTCTTTTTACCACGGAGCAGCTGGATTTTACACGACGCACAGACTCGTTAGCGTTTCCGAGGTAAACCGTTTTCACAATTTTCCCCACAACCGTAAACCTAAACGATAAGAGAAATAAAACTCTGGAAATTAATACTGATCTCGCATTGGAAATGTAACTCAATTTCTAAGTCAGTCAAAATACCTATAGCTGCTATGGCCAATCTGGGCTCAGAAAAAGTCTCGTCAGTAGTTATTATGTTGATTTAATGCCGGCAACGCACACCTTTCTATAAACTGATTTCGTGAGCAGGATCTTCTGTTTACTTATTTATTTAATTCAAATATTATAAAGAAAAAAATGAAGAGGAAAAAACCTATTTTGTTTTTGAAAAAACAAACAGCTTAATACTCAAGCCTAACCGACGCTTTTCTCCGGACCTTTTCATGATATCTGACTTCTCAATGGCCCTAACCTTGTCTATACTGAATTCACCTCGATCTCATTACCATATGGAAATTTGTAAGTGATACATCATCAGACTTTTTTCCATTTTCTTTTCTAACCATCTCTGCATCTAAGGAAAAATTCCGTATTGTTTTAGGTTATTTTTTCGCATTTTTTCTTGATTTATTACAACGTAACCATGTCTTGAAAATTAAATCTGATTCTCTTTATCAGAATCGATATCTAAAAAGAAAACTGCGAGAAAAAGTACGATTACCGAATTTCGATTGACGTCAGAGTCATGTTTAACTAACTTTAGGCAATTTAATTTCTTCTCATCAGTTTTTAATATAAACCATATTACTTTAAGACTTTCAACACCTGCAACAACTAAAATGAATAGCATATGCAAATCGAAACGAAAGTAATAAAATAATCAAGGTGTTGTCTTTCCGCATAACATCAAAGTGCTAGAAAGAAAACACCAATTAATACTAAAAAATGTTTTACTAGAAATATATATTCTTATTGCCTTTGTATCCCATTAGAAAGAAGTAGGTTCTACTTGGAGAGTTTTTTTTCTATTAATCTTTGACATATTCAGATCTAAGGTTAGCCGTTATCTATCCTCGATACCGTCATGAACTTCTTCTTCTTCTTCATGGCTTTCCACGTCTCCCTATCCCTGGTGGCTCTCAGGACGCTTTCCCCTGTTACACCGTGCAACCCTCGTTCTACCATCCACCCGCACAGGCCAGTCAAGTACGTTACACGCTGTTTTCCGCTATCTCTCCTTCCCTCTATCTGGCCTGTTAGTACCAGGTTCTCCAAGCCCTCTTTCCTCATTGCATGTCCCAGGAACTTCAGCTGTCCTTTACTTAGTATTTTGGGATCTACTTTTTGCTGATGAGCATGCATTTAGTTTTCTAATAGTTTATTTACTCCTCTCTTCTCGTTTGTCTTTGCTACATTCTGTAGGTGGTCTTGTGGTGATACCGACCGAGCAAAAGCGAGGGACCGGATGTTTGCTCTTTAACGACCAGAAAGCAAATGAACAAAACTCGTCGTTGCGCATCCGAGTTCGCGCAGATTTTCCGATTGAAAAATAAAAATTAATCAAATATCAAATTTCCATTTCGCGAGCCTATGCGAATTTTATTTACCAGCCAACGGGAAGCCCAGAATCAAATTCCAAACGAGCTGCTTTTGATCCAAAAAGCAGATATAAAAAGCTGAGACAAGACCCCAACAGACAGACAGGCACAGAGCAGAGAAGAAGAGTGTATCCGATCCCCTTGACCTAAGTCGAGCGGCTACTATGCTTGCCTCTTTCCTTCTCCCCTGTCTCAAAGTACTTACTGACCTAAGGAGCGACTACTTCAAAGACATTCCTCACATACCTCCGCTCCCTACATTCCTAAGCCTTACATCTCTTTCTGCTTATTATTTTTCATGAACATTTTAACCTCCTTTGGACTTATATTCAAATATTACTTTAATTGTAAAAACATGAATTGATATGTGTATATATAAATGTTATTTTCAACTCAATTTGATTTTCTAGATTTTATAATCACTTTATGACTTATAGTGGGCTATCTACCACGAGACCAAATACCGTTAACCTGCAACAATAAGCAACCCACTATAGTCTTAAAGTTTACTTTTCTTGTCTGCTATCAGCACTGTCATCTGTATATCTTATATTAAGAATGTCACCGCCAATAACGATTCTTTGTAGGACTTCTAGTTCTCTCAGAATTGACTCTAAGTGGAGGTTGAATAAATCCGGAGAGAAGACACATCCTTGTCTCATACTCCTTTCTAATTTTGTCTATCTTCTTAACTCATTTCCTGTCCATATGCAAGCTGTTTGTTGCCAGTATAGGTTCTTGATCTTTCCTTTGTCTTTTCCGAATATGTCAAGACTGCCGAGCAGCTCTAACAGATCTTTGTGGCGTACTTTGTCGAGCGCCTCTGCCTCGTCTATAAACATTCATCTAATACAGGGTCCGAGAGTCACATAAGGTAAAGGGTGACTATGTGGTGTTTTATGAGCGTAAGAAAGAGAAGCAAGTGGGGGATACTAAAATCAATCAGGTACAAAAATTTAAATACCTGGGAAGTGTTCTAACAGAAGACGGAAAGTGCGACACAGAGATCCGAGGACGAATTGGCATGGCGAAGGGCGCGTTCTAGAAGCTGAGTAAAGTATTAAGAGACAGGAAAATTTCGCTAGAAACAAAGAAAAGTGTACTGGATTGCTATGTGATGTCAGTTCTTCAATGTGGCAATGAATGCTGGACAATATCATCAAAGATGAAGGAAAAAGTTGAAGCAACTGAAATGTGGTTCTACAGAAGGATGCTGCGGATATCGTGGACCGAACATGTGAGAAATGAGTTTTTGAAAATGATGGAAACGAAAAAGAAAATTAATATTGAGCATCAGGAAGAGACAACTACATATTTTGAATACAATTTCATGGCTTCAATTAAATATATTTTGTAAGCAATTGGATACCTTCAACTATAGATGAAATTTATTCTTAGTCATTTTACTTCAAATATGCATTGTTGGTAATTTTACTTTAAATATCTATTGTTAGTTGGGTGATTTTGCCTAGCCACATATCTTGCTCTACGGGTTATTTAATGCCAAAATCTAAATAATTTGCCGGTAATTTTATACTTTCAGTGTAAAGATATGTTTTTAGATATATAGTTTGTAAATCATAAAATGTATTGTTGGTAATTTTCAGCAAAAAGAGCAGCCCCAAATGCCAAATACAGATGGGGGACACTAAAATCAAGCAGGTACAAAAATTTAAATACATGGGAAGTGTTCTAACAGAAGACGGAAAGTGCGACATAGAGATCCGAAGGCGAATTGGCATGGCGAAGGGCGCGTTCTAGAAGCTGAGTAGAGTATTAAGAGGCAGGAAAATGTCACTAAAAACAAAGAAGAGAGTACTGGATGCTATGTGATGTCAAAGTTTGGGAGAAATAACAAACAAATATTTATGAGCTACAAAGGACAGAAAGATGCGGAGAGGACACGGTACAAAGAATTTTACCATGAAAAGTCATGAGGCCATAGAAAAGGGTTTCAAAGGAACGATACTGAGAATATCATGAATGGAGCAAGTGAGCTACCAATAAGTTTTAAAGAAAATGCAACAAAAAAACACGTATTTACATTATTCGGACTATTGTTCTCATCTTTGTTGCCATTTTCCAATGGTATTTACGCGTATGTGAATTCAAATAATTCAAATGAAATTCAAACTCGGCTCTTCAAATTTTCATTCCGAGTTGATATCCATTACATCATAACGCGCTTCTTAACTTATATTCAGAGTAAAAAAAAAAGTCTCACCTAGAATAAACCTGTCCGCTTTGGGCTACTTCCATGCAGTTGAGTTTACGCAAGATCACCGAAGTTAGGTAGTGTTGAACCTAGTCTGTACCTAGAAGGATGAGCGCTTGTGGATACCAAGTGATGGAAGCTTAGATGTGGAGGTGGTGTAATTGATAACTGCTCGGAAAAATCAGAGAACCGAGGTTCAATTCCAGTCAGGTTCGTTGTATTCACTAATACAATTCTTTCATCCTCCAGATACGGGTTAATCAGTAGTAGTTGCACCAATAAATCATTATTATCTCCAGAATGTTCTTACAATTTTTTTATATAATCGTTTCCCCCTTAACCAAAGCAGAACTGACACTGGTGCACAGGGAGTTCCAGCGAAGAGGAAAGAGAGAAAAGAAAAATAACGGCGTAGGGGATATTGAAGAAATGTTAAGGGAGAGGTGGGTGTCAAGGAAATAGAAGGTGGCAGTTGACGTTGCACTTAAACTTTTGGAGATTGTAGCTATCAGGAAAGCAAGCCTGGAGAAAGAAGTTCCACAGCCGGGAAATGCGAGAAAATATACTGCATATAGGTAACGGTTGCATTTACATATTTTGACGGTAAAGGGGGCGAAACCTAGTTGCCAATCTAGTTGCACGAGTATATCCATGAGGACGGAGAAACAGGGAATGAAGCTCGTCAGAGCAGAAACCGTGGAAATACTTGTAAAAAAGATAGAGAGAGGCCACATCCTGTCGGAGAAAAAGTGACAGAAGGCGAGCACCCATATCGAGACCAATTGCATTGCATATTCTTCTCTGGATTTTGTCGAGAACCCCGAGATGAACAGCAGGAACACCCGACTAGTTATGGTAACAGTATTCAATGCACGAACGAATGGTTGTTTGTTTTTATTTTATGGCATATCAACCTCGGCGGGTCATTTATTGCCAACTAAATTTTATTTATTTATTACTGGTAATACCTTTTTCTTTCAACAATTTATTGTTGTTTTTATATAAGTTTTGTGTCTAGTAATACTTTTTCTTTTACGAGTACCAAGATTCATTGGGGATTTGTTGTCCCCAAGTCCTACCATGTTATTTCACCCATTACTGGAGGGAAGTTGACGGATTAATACCTTTCCCAAGGGTATCAGGGCTTAAGTAAATGCAGGGTATTCAACTGGAATTCAAACTCGGCTCACCGATTTCTCTTTCCGAGCCGATATCCACTGCACCACAACGCACATCCGTCACTAAACGCTTACAGCACCTGGTATTCCCAAGCGGTCACCCATCTAAGTACTGATCAGGCCCAACGTTGCTTAACTTCGGTGATCGAGCGAGAACCGGTGTATTCAACGTGATATGGCCGTAATCCCGGACGAATGGTAGATTATAACACAGACAAAGTGTGTTGTATATCAATAAACAACAAACACGTCTGTATATAAAAATATATCAAGTGATATTTTTATTAATGAACGATGGACCGTGTAGCCTAGGGAACAGAGAGCGAGAGCGCGCTTCTAAGGGTTGACGGGGGGATCGCTGTTGCTCCTCTGGTCTGGTCTGGCTCTCTCGTCTGCCTCTGTCTCTCTGCTCTGTCTGTCTGAAATCCGTGCGCCGAGGTCTTTTTATAATCTCCAAACCGGTACTTCCGGATTTTGCCTCGCCCACGCACGCCCACGTAATTCTCAGAGACACCTGTTCTGTCTGCCTCTTGTAGCCATTTCCGCTACTGCCGGAAATAAGGTCAAACAAACATCCGTTCCTTTCAACGACCGGAAAACACCCCCGCTTGCATCAGCCTTTCCTCGGGTGGGGCGGGATTGTTATATTACAAGTGTATAAAAATATTTTCTAGGTTTAAAAAAACTAGGAGCCAAAAATGCCAATAAGTTGGGATTACTAAAATCAAGCAGGTAGAAAAATTCAAATACATGGAAAGTGTTATAATGGAAGAGTGAAAGTACCACTCTGAGATCCGAAGGCGAATTGGAATAGCCAAGAACTTATTAAAGAAGCTGAGCATAAAATTAAGAGATAGGAAAATTTCGCTAGAAACAAAGAAGAGAGTACTGAATTGCTACGTGATGTCTGTTCTTCAATATATCAGTGAATGCTGAACAATATCATCAAAGATGAAGGAAAAACTTGAATCAACTGAAATGTAGTTCTATAGAAGGATGCTGCAGAAATCATAGTTTAAACATGTGGGCAATAATGAGGTTTTAGAAAAGATGAAAACGAAAAGGAAATTAATACTGAGCATCAGGAAGAGACAGTTAAAGTTCTTGGGACATGTGGTGAGAAAAGAAGATAAAGAGAAACGAGACAGGAGAAAGCAGTGGATAACATATTTGAAGGTCCTGAGCAGGTGGATGACAGAGCGGTCTTTGGGTGAGGTAACAGGAGAAAACGTGCTAGGAGCCAACAGGGTTAAGGAGACGCGGAAAGCCGTGATCGCCTACGTCCTGAAAGGAACGTGGCACATAGAAGAAGAAGAACTTTAACAAATCATAAAAATAAATAAAACAATCCACAGTCTAAACAACCTCATTTCATCCGTATTCCAAATGTAAGGAGATAATTCAACTCGGGTAGATTTTAATTCACAAGAACTGCTGTTTGTGAAGCAGATTTAAAAGATCGATCGTAATCTCTCCACCCTATTGCTATGGTCTTCACTTTTAATGATGTTCTGTATTTCACTCATGTTAGCCATTTTTACATTCTCGGGTCTTCTTGTTCTGTAGGAAGAAATTGCCGATACCGAAATGTGTGGTCGAACACGGATCTCCAGTCAACAAACGTAACCGTTGAATGAATTATGCTACTGGGATCACGTCATCATTAATATTTAGTATATAAATCACTCAGACAGTGCATCAACCCGAACTAAACTCGTCAGACTCCTTGCTTTTGGGCTAAGAGAAACCTAGGCGTGGCTCAGCAGAAGGGCAGAGTGTTGTCTAGGGAAATTAAACTCGGTACCCGACCCTGTTATGTACAGAGTCTATGGTAAATTATTGCTCAAGTTTAGGGCTCAGATTCTTCACTATAAAATGGCCTTGTGTCATATTTATTTTAATTTGCTATTTTTGGTTTTGTGTTTTTTCTCAGTTTTTTTTATTTTCTGTCAGCTTTGGCTGCCATAGTTTTTTTGTTTTTTTTTTTAGTTTCTGTCGTAAAATCTTACCGTTTGACTGTTTTATGTCTCTTTTCTTTTATTTTCTTTTATTTTCTTTTATTTTAATTCTATTTTCTTTTTTGACCAAGTTAAAAAAAGAGAGAGAAAAAAACAGCGAACGTTTTAGCGAAAACATTTTCCGTTACTTTTTTTAAACAGTTTTTTTTTTTCTTTTTCTTGTCAACTTTTTCTATCTCGATCTTCGTTCGAATTTATTAGTTAACCGTTTATTTTATTTTATTTTTATTTTTTTACAGACTTTTTCTTCGGGAGACACTAAATCTGAGATGAAAATGAAATCACAACCAATTTTTAATACCGGGAAAGATATCTACAAAATATAAAAAAGAGGCGAAAAGAACATTGATTCTAACCAAAAGATACAGGGAACTGAAAGCATCGCTTAATTTTAAGAAATCGCACGGAAAGGATATGGAACATCCAAGTGATTTCCCGAAAGCCAATAGGGTGCTCAGAGTCGTGAGATTTGGCCAAGGATCACAGAAAGTAGGGAAATGCTGATGGAGGCCAATGATCACTATTTACATTATTCGGACTATTGTCCTCATCTTTGTTGCCATTTGTACGACGTTTCGGCCGTTGTACGCTCCAGCCGTCTTCAGGTGCTAGAAATTTTGCATCGAACCCTTTATTATCATCACTAGAGTATATCTTTCTGGTTACTGAACATTAGGTTAATAAGTCCCAGAAATTCAGTTGTTCTTGTTCTTAATGACACATGGTTAGTTCCTGTGACTTGACTCAAAGAGTTGTGAGTTCAATACCAGGCTGCCACACTGGTGAACAAGTAACTTAAAAGGGCTAGAGGGAGGTAACTAATGACTACCAAAAGAGCTGTACGCAAGGAATGAGAATGGTATACCCGAGTGATTGTAATAAAGGATTCGATATTCCGGAACGTAAAACGGCCGAAAATTCGTGCAAATGGTAACAAAGATGAGGACAATAGTCCGAATAATGTAAATAGTGTAAATGATACCTTATCTCAGAAATATAAAGAAATACGGAAGTCAATGATAATTTCCCGATGGTGACACCATTATCGGATTTTAATGACAATGATGCGAAGAAGTTGAATCAGTTTTGTTCAGAGAGGTTCCCGCTTTTTGATCATCCTTCCCTTTATCGAAAAATATTTCCAACAATACATTTTTGAAGTAACATTATTACCATAACACATTTTTGAAGGAAAAAAATCATTCTCAACAAAACATTTTTGAATACAAAACTAGAAGACATTTTCAGTTTTCTAAAATAAAAAGGAATAAAAAACAAAAAAATTTTCATCGAAATCTGACTAAATCAACCTTCTCACTATAACCAAACATAACAAATACCTTAAAACCCCACCATTTTGGCATTAAATAACCCACAGAGGTGTTGATAAGCCGTTAAACGAAACTCAAATAAATTTAAGGGTGAGAGGTATATTGGTAAATCATTCGGTTCATAGTAATTCATTCTGATATGTCGAATTTGGCATTTATATACAAGAAGAAAGTATTGTATGATTTGTGGTCAATGCCTATCGGTATCAAACTTAAAATAAAAGCGCAAAGTGAAAAAATAGTGACGATATTAAGAAATGCATTTTCACAATGAAGACATTATCGGAATTAGGGCAATCAATCGGAAATAATTAAGCATGGCATAATAAGTGGACAATAGATGGCTACAAAAAAGGACCAATCACTGCTCCGGTAAGTGTCACGTGACATTGGCTATATAAGCAAGCCCCGGACATTTCCTTTGGACATTGGCGGCCGGTTCTTTGATTGCTCCAACAAAATGAAGATGGCTACATAGGTATTCTCTCCCATGTTCAATGCAGAAGAGCAACCCTAATCGGTTCGATAATCGTTCTTTGGTTTGCTCGCGTAAATGCCCGGGGCCTGAGAGCGAAGTCTCGGGGCGAAATATGTTGTGTTTTGAACCGGTTTTGAACTAACAATCATGAGAATATTCTGTTTAGAGGGTTTACCCTTTATTCAGTATGTTTTGATGGACGTTCGTGAGATGTTTCCTGGCTGGTGAGCAAGTCTTTGAACACGGCGTGTGCTCTTTTTTTGCGGATTCGGTGCGAAGATATGGCGAGCTGGATGTTACCATAAAGGATAAGACTCTTGATTTTATTAGAGGTTTATGCGTCCAGTGACTATGCTGAGTGGCCTGATTAGTTTTGTCGGATCGAGCGGTTTTTGACATCTCGTTCGATAGTTTTAGCAGAGGTCCTTGGCACCGATTTAGATTGTATAGTATTGCGATATATATGCTTATGATGCTATCAGAAAGTGTGATACTAATGAAAAAGGACGTTTACCTGTGTTTTGTAGACTATACCAAGGCGTTTGACTAAGTACACCACAAAGAACTGATAGAAATGCTCAGCAACCTTGACATATTTGGTAAAAAGACATCAGAGTAATCAAAACCTCTACTGGTAGCAAACCGCCCGTATACGGACAGGAAACGAATTCAGCAGATATACAAAGATAGAAAGAGGCGCAAGACAAGGATGTGACTTTTCACCGGATCTATTCAATTCGTACAGTGAGACTATTCTGAGGTGCCTAGAAGTCATGTTAGGATTCGTCATTGGCGGTCACAATCTGAACAACATAAGATACGCAAATGACACAGTGCTGATGGGACTTGTGATGAGGAAGAAAGGCTTAGAGATCCTGATACTCACGGGTCAGATAGAGGGAAATAAGAACAAGGGAATGCAGCAGTAAATATATTTGAACTTTAGTTGTCTCTTCCTGATGCTCAATATTAATTTCTTTTTTGTTTCCATCCTTTCCAAAACCTCCTTCTTAATCAGCATATGAAATTTTCTGTCGAGAAAAACTATTGTAACGGTAATAATAATAATAATAATAATAATAATAATAATAATAATGATGATGATGATGATGATGATAATAATAATAATAATAATGATGATGATGATGATGATGATAATAATAATAATGATGATGATGATGATGATAATAATAATAATGATGATGATGATAATAATAATAATGATGATGATAATAATAATAATGATGATAATAATAATAATGATGATGATGATAATAATAATAATGATGATGATGATAATAATAATAATGATGATGATGATGATAATAATAATGATGATGATAATAATAATAATGATGATGATAATAATAATAATAATAATAATGATGATAATAATAATAATAATAATAATAATAATAATAATAATAGATGACTTAATGTAAGGAAACATTTCATGTGCACTGATTGACCGATAAGCAAGTGCTACTTTAGGTTGAAATGTATAAAATATTTCTATTAAAAGAATTTTTTAGGAAAATAGGGTTTTCAAGTGTTATCACACTTTCCATTATGGAATCAGAATTGCTTCTTAACGTTTCATCTAATAAAGTGTCGAAAGTCTAATTGGGTTGTGTAGAGTTGACTTTCATAGAACGGTCATTCGGATTTGCTATCAAAACTTCTAACAAGTGGATAACATATCTGCGAAACCCCAATTCAAGATAGATAAGCTGAACATTTAATGATAGATTTTTGGTATCGGTGCTCTATAGCAATATAGTTAGCTCTATAATTATAAAAAAAACTTTTTGCCTTAAAAGC
Source organism: Ascarosepion bandense (assembly GCA_037127315.1). NCBI lineage: Eukaryota > Metazoa > Mollusca > Cephalopoda > Sepiida > Sepiidae > Ascarosepion > Ascarosepion bandense. The sequence continues at coordinate 573,883 of JBBBDQ010001661.1, read as the reverse complement.
ATCATTCGAGAGAAATATACTGGTTAACCTTCCTTAGTATTTTGGTTTTCTTAACACGATATTTGTACTATATATATATATATATATATATATATATATATATAGCCATCCGCAGGCAGATCTGTTTCGCTGTATCACAGCTCATCAGTACAGTTAGACAGCCGATTGCTTTTTACCCGGGATTGAAATCCGACCGAATTGGTATCAGTCGGTGATTATACCTCTGAGCCACGGGCGCTCAGTAGCAGGAGGATATTTGGGAAAAAAAAAAACAGTAGCTATTCTCACATGTACGCATCGTTCATTCAGTAATGAATTAGAACACTCTTAGCCACTGGTGTATGATTACATGGTATACCACAGGCTGAAAGTCTGCCTTCTACCAAGCGCCCATAGCTCAGCGGTATAATCGCTAACTGATTACAATTCGGTCCGGATGTCTAACCGTACTGATGAGCTGTGATACAGCGAAACAGTTCTGTCTGCGGATGACTATATGATTAAATAAAAAGGAGAACTATATTTTTTTCGTCTGCGCGTGATGGACTTTATCAAGGCAAGGAAATTAAATTAATTTTAAATAAATAATCTATAAACAAAAAATGATTGATGGCGAGAAAGAAAACGCTCATAAATTATTCATAAAATTTAATGAAATTATTAAACATTTAAAAAGATACTTCATAGTTCATATTTGAATAGGTTTTTTTTATACGCCGTATAATGTTATGTTATGAAATGTTTAAACGACTGAAATTAACCATAATGATAACTCAGTTATTTCATTAGGTAATGGTAACTCATATTTAATTATATATATATATATATATATATATATATACAATTAACTGAGTTACCATTACTTTTACTGTCGTGAGTGTGTGTAAGGTCAAACGAATTTTATATAGCCGTCTCTCAGTTCTCTTTGGTAGTCTTTTGGTGTCAATACTCTATCACTTGATAGTGAGCACTATAATTATAAAAACTACATATATATATATATATATATATATATATATATATAAACTTACCTGAGTTGCCATCACTTTTTGTGTCTTGAGTGTGTGAAAGGTCAAATGAATTTTCTTTAGACGTCTCTCGGTCCTCCTTGATAAGTGCCGACTTTATCCAATCAATCATCAGCCTTGATATGAAAACTATGGAGGCGAATCGACATCCGGAGTCTATGACCAGGATCTGTTAAAACGTTATGTTTCATTTCCTTTCGTTTCTGCTTCGCTGACTTTGCCATTTTTCAAAACGACAACCACTTCAATAGGTTGGGTGTCTCATCTACTTCGACTCCTTATTGTCTCTGTGAGACTGGCAGAACAAGAGTTCACATTCTATCTATCTATCTATCTATCTATCTATCTATCTATCTATCTATCTGTCTATTTATTTATCTCGCACTCTCTCTCTCTCTCTCTCTCTCTCTCTCTCTCTCTCTCTATATATATATATATATATATATATATATACGAGGTGGTCTAAGAGTAAGTGGACAATAGGTTTTTTGATATAACAGTCTCAGGCGATTTGTATCTCGGAATTTTAATGAAGCAAGTTCTTCTTCAGATAAAACAACAAACTAATTCACATGACCGTTATTTCGAAAAAGATGGGGCCCCTCCACATTATTCAAGATGAGTATCAAGATGAAACGTCTACGGCTATATCGTGTTGAATACGCCGGTTCCCGTCCGATCACAAAAGTTAAGCAACATCGGGTCTGGTCAGTACTTAAATGGCTGACCATTTGGGAATACCAGGTGCTGTAAACGTAAGGACCAAGAATGGTCCACCGGTCCTCCAGGTTTGGGGGTTGGGTGCAGGGCTAACAACCCGGCCCCGTAAAAAAAAGTTTGTTACAGAAACAGCAACAAAAACTTGCTGCCTTATGCACCATCTGGGTGTGATGGATAAATGATAATGATGATGATGATGATGATGATGATTGCTGCCCTATGCACCATCTGGGTGTGATGGATAAATGATGATGATGATGATGATGATGATGATGATGATGATGATGATTGCTGCCCTATGCACCATCTGGGTGTGATGGATAAATGATGATGATGATGATGATAATGATTGCTGCCCTATGCACCATCTGGGTGTGATGGATAAATGATGATGATGATGATGATGATTGCAGCCCTATGCACCATCTGGGTGTGATGGATAAATGATGATGATGATGATAATGATTGCTGCCCTATGCACCATCTGGGTGTGATGGATAAATGATGATGATGATGATGATTGCAGCCCTATGCACCATCTGGGTGTGATGGATAAATGATGATGATGATGATGATTGCTGCCCTATGAACCATCTGGGTGTGATGGATAAATGATGATGATGATGATGATTGCTGCCCTATGAACCATCTGGGTGTGATGGATAAATGATGATGATGATGATGATGATGATGATGATGATGATTGCTTGCCCTATGCCCACCATCTGGGTGTGATGGATAAATGATGATGATGATGATGATGATGATGATGATGATGATGATTGCTGCCCTATGCACCATCTGGGTGTGATGGATAAATGATGATGATGATGATGATAATGATTGCTGCCCTATGCACCATCTGGGTGTGATGGATAAATGATGATGATGATGATGATTGCAGCCCTATGCACCATCTGGGTGTGATGGATAAATGATGATGATGATGATAATGATTGCTGCCCTATGCACCATCTGGGTGTGATGGATAAATGATGATGATGATGATGATTGCAGCCCTATGCACCATCTGGGTGTGATGGATAAATGATGATGATGATGATGATTGCTGCCCTATGAACCATCTGGGTGTGATGGATAAATGATGATGATGATGATGATTGCTGCCCTATGAACCATCTGGGTGTGATGGATAAATGATGATGATGATGATGATTGCAGCCCTATGCACCATCTGGGTGTGATGGATAAATGATGATGATGATGATGATTGCTGCCCTATGCACCATCTGGGTGTGATGGATAAATGATGATGATCAAGATGAAACAATTCCTAAGAAATGACTTGACCCCAAAGTATTTCTTCTTTTGGGAAGTACTCAAGGCCAAATTTTATAGTCGAAAACCAAGAATTATTAATGATTTGAAGAATTACATAAGAGATGCATTTCAAGAAATTAATACACAAACAGAATAGTGCAAAAATAGTGCAAAAATAGTGCTTTTGTGAAAACGCGGAGGTAGATTTTAATAGGGTTAATATATGGGGTCTGACTTGGCCATGGAATTTATTGATCCCATTTTTTTCTCAACCTCTCTGGTGAATTGTACGATCAATCTATTAATACTAGAAAGATTTTCAGATATTTTTCTTTGACTAAGACCAACTTCATGATGGCCCACGATACGTCCTTGATGAAATTCGGATTTCAGGTCTGATTCTCCTTTGGTTCGTGGCATGTTCCAGTATTGTTATCTGCAATTTTAATCAAATAATCTATGTTAATTTATCTTGGTTATTAAAAAAAATCAGAAATAAAATTTGTCTTGGTGTCTATTTAATTCTGTCATGTTTGTGTATATATATATTGTTATTTTTATAAGTGCTGGATATGTTTGTAAATATAGACAATGTTGAGAAAAATGAACACTGTGCGATGACAGTCAGTTTCACGCTTCAAACAATTTTCGGAAATATGTCTAAAATGCTTTTATATATATATATATATATATATATATATATATATATATATATAGTGCCTGTGTTTATGCGTATGTGTGAGAGAGAGAAAAATGTTATGTGCAATGACAATGAAAGATAAGATAAAAGATTTTTTATGTAATACTAGCAGTATAGACCGACGTTCCTCGGGTGTAATGAAAGCTTTTATATATATATATATATATTATCGATTTTCTGCACTATTGTAAGAACTGCAACATTGAAACTTCTGAATACCGTTTTTTATGCATTTGTCTATGAGTGTATCACATTTGATTAAAATCGGACCACTCCTTCTATAACCCGATTTTTTCGATTATCGATTATCGATATTTATCGAGGGTACCTCGACATAAAACCTAGCTAAGAACACTCGCATTCGCTTATAGTACAACTGTGTAAATTTTCAAGAAAATCGGTTCAGCTGTTTCGGTGTCTATAGGTGACGGACACACACACAGAGACACACACACACGCGCGCACACATGCACACACACAGACAAAGTTCCATTTATAAATAAGTTTAGATAAATGCTTTTTTACATCTTTACGCGACTACGCATTTACTGATTCAGTCACACATACATACATATCCACACATGTACATCCATACATACGCACATATATATAAACATACATACATACGCACAGATATGCATATACACACGCACATACATATATACATGCATACGCACATATAATGGTTGGAAACTCGTATTCAAGGATAACAGTCAACTATGGGCGGCTAGCTAATCGCCATCGTAGACGCCTGCTCAGGCACACTTGAGTTTGTTCAACACCCACAGAGCCCACTTGTGGCTTATGCTGCAACTATGCTGAGCGGGACTTAGTTACAGTTTCTGGGAGAGAGAGCGCTTTATCTAGCATGATCAACAGTCTGAAAAAAGCCAGGACGCTCAAACCCTCGGTCACAATGACTTGTGACATACATACTTTAAGTTTTAAGTTTTAACAAAGACAACCATCCATAAAAGCTCATATATTGACGCTAAAGAACTTTACCACATTTAACAAAAACCACATTACTTCCAGCATCGGTTTACGGCCTATCAGTTCCCGCTCGATAACCGAAGTTAAGCAACGTTGAGCCTGGTCATTACTTAGATGGGTGACCGCTTGGGAATACCATGTACTGTAAGCGTTTAGTGACGGATGTGCGTTGTGGTGCAGTGGATATCGGCTCGGAAAGTAGAAATCGGTGAGCCGAGTTCGAATTCCAGTTGAATACCCTGCATTCACTTAAGCACTGGTACCCTTTGGGAAAGGTATTAATCCGTCCCTTCCCTCCAGTTATGGGTTAAATAACAAGGGTAGGACTTGGGGACCCTGCCCTTAAAAAAAGATCGTAATGAATCTTGATACGAGAAAGGAAAAATGTATTACTAGACACATTATAATATATGATGAGCTTAATTTGATTATTATTATTTATTGGTTTAACATTTCTACGTATTATTCTACCTTGGACTTACCTGTCACCTTTCTGATCAGAGTTCCATTAAACATTTCTTAGAAAAATATAGCCATGTAGGTAATATTAGACAGATTTTAGTCAACAACACAATAATACTCATTCATACACACAGTAAAAAAAACTTCAGATATTGGAGGCAATCTACATTAAATCCAAAAAACCCACACTTAATAAAATCACATTTAAATCTGGTCATGACACATTATATTGCACTTAAATATATGGTTCTGTTAACATTTCGAGCTCTCAGTCGGTGTGATGTCATAGAACCGCATTACAAATTTACGAACTGCGTCTGCTATTTGGTAACTGTTATCGTGGCTTACGATAAGATAAATAATCATCTTTGATGGTGGATGTTTTTTATGTTAACGTCCCTGTTACCTCTCTGAAGATGGCTCATGTGAGCCGAAAGCTTAGACCCAACTGAATAAAAAAATATTCAAATGTTGGTGAATTTTTATCTTTATTTTTACCTGAAATTAAAGCCAAAATACGATGTTTAGAACGGCTCATGATTAAACATAATAGACATTCATTGTCTCTTATATTTAACAGTATATGTTTAGAAAATTATTTGCTACCTCGATATACTCTTCTTCATAATTACTATGGTGTAGTGAAAGGAGAAATCGGACAGCCGAGTTCGAATTCCAGTTAAATTCGTTGCATTCACTTACGTTCAAATACCGTTGGGAAAGGCATTAATCCATTTTTCCCTCCAGCTATGGGTTAAATAGATTATGTTCTTTATACTTGGTTGGTAACCAGTCTACCATAGAAAGTAACAGCAACCAACTGCGGAAAAAATCTTCTGCCCAGTCTTTCGAGACATGATCGCCCAAGTGTGTATCACGTATGGCACTTAACTGACTGACTGATGGGAAAAAGATATATAAATTTATTCTATATCAAGAACAATTTTATGAAAATTTATGATAATATTTTGTATGATGTATTTTGTCCTTTAGTTTAATGAAGTCCTGAATTAAAATATTTTTGCCCTTGTCATAGATAATCTATGATAAAGTCTATATATGAATAGACCGAGATAGACAGATTTATATCTATCAATCTAACTATTTCAGTCTATTCATATATAATTGTTCATACTAATCTATCTATCTATCTATCTATCTATCTATCTATCTATCTATCTATCTATCTATCTACTAGTAGTATACCCCGGCGTTGCTCGGGTGTAATGTAATCCATGGTCCTGGAGCTCAGATCCTTTGGACGTTGGCACGAAAGACTAAAAATCAATAGTTGTTTCCAGTTAAAGCGAAACCGTAAACTGAAAGAGAAATGAATGGATGTAAGTCAAATTTTGATTTCCTGGTATCGATATCAAATAAGTTACTTTGTAGTAAACTGACTTGTTTTTTAAATCATTTCACCCCGAGCAAGGCGGAAATGCCACTGATGTGCGGGGGGTTACATAACTGAAAGAAGATTAATTAGAAGAGAGAGAAGAGGAGTACAAACCAATTAGAAAGGAGCAATAGAAAGATGAGAATGCAGGTGTGTTGACAGTTTCAAGGGTGGAGAAAAAGGGAAGGATATACGGGGTGGGGGAATGGCTAGGGTCGAGTGGTGAGTAGATGAGTATTGACATTGCATTTAAATTTCTGAAGGTTGTAGCAGTCAGGAAAACAAGAATAAGGGAGCGAGTTCCACAAGCGGGAAGTGCGAGAGAAGAAGCTGCAGGAGTAGAATTGTCGTCTGCATTTGGCTGACCTAGCTGTGAATGGGTGGGACCCAGTTGCCAATCTGGTTGCACGAGTAAACACCTGTTGAGGAGGCACCAGTGACTTGAGTTCGTCCGAGCAGAAGCCATGAAAGTATTTATAGAACAGACAAAGGGAGGCCACACTTCGTCGGTGGGGAAGTGGCTGTAGTCGAGCCGCCAAGTCAGCACCTATCACGTTATTGACTCTCCTTTGGAGCCTGTCGAGAACACTGAGGTGAACGGCAGGGGCGCCTGGCCATAAATGGCAGCAGTACTCCATGCACGGTCGAATGGTAGACTTGTATATATGCAGGATGGATTCAGGCGGAAAAGACATCCTAGATCAACACATTGACCCAACCTTCTTAGCAGTGGATATAGCTATGGATTCGATGTAGCCGTTCCATTTGAGATCAGAAGAGAGGGTAAGACCGAGGAAGCGCTGTGTATTGCACTCAGGGAGGGTCGCTTGGTCCATGCTTATGGGAGGCAGGAGAGGTTGCCTGTGATGGTTGACAGACAACAGATTGGTCTTAGACGCATTGAAATTGACAAGCTACTTCTTGTCCCAATTCACCACAGAGTGTAGATCCCGTTCAAGGTCAGCAGCGAGATGATGTCTATCCACCACGCCAGGTTTCTTAATGATACGGGAGTATATTGTGGTGTTATCTGCGTAGATGCCTACTTGGAACTTGATCACATCTGGGAGGTTGTTGCTGAAAATAAGGAAGAGCGTCGGGCCCAGAATAGAATGAAGAGGTATGCCCATTCAAAACGACCTTCATTTTACGGTTGTTTAAAAAAGATTGGATTAGATCAAGCAGGCGTCCGGTAATGCCGTAACCCCGCAGCTTGCAAATAAGGCCAGAGTGCCAGACCCTGTCAAAAGGCTTGGTGATGTCCAGAGCAACCGCATGAGCCTCGCCTGACTCATCGAGGGTCTGGAGCCTGTACTCCGTAACGGTTGTTAGCATATCGGCAGTGAACCTGGCGAAGCGGAAGCCATATTGCCTGTCAGAGAAGAGTTTGTGGGCAGTATAAACTATTTCAGCATTGATTATGGCCCCGAACACTTTCCAGAATATCGGTAAAAGACTGATAGGGCGATAGTTGGATGGGTCCGAGGGTTCACCACAATTCTTAAATACAGGAACGACTGAAGAGAACTTCCAGCGTGCAGGAAAACAGGAAGCAGAAAGGCAGTAGTTAAACAGTTTAGAGAGGACAGGGGAGAGTTCAGGAGCGCACCTCTTAAGGACTATCACCGGGATTCCGTCGTCACCGCTCGCCTTATGGGGGTCAAGTTTTGAAATTACTTGGGATACTACCTTCGGAGTAATATATACGTCGTGCAGTTTGGCCTCAGTTCTAATAGGGAAGTCGGGTAAGCATACTCCGGATGAGTCAAATATTGAGTGGGATGAGAATCTGCTGGCAAATCGCTCAGCTTTGTCCGCAGATGACGTGAGAACCTCAAATTCATGGATTAAAGGAGGTATAGAGGATTTGCAGTTGTTCAGCACCCGTTTGCATATTCGCCAATAGTCCTTGGAGCAGAAATTGCTGTCAACTATGCGCTGTTGCATTCTCTCAGTGAACATCCGTTTGGCGTCATTCAGGATTCTCTTGCACTCATTGCGAGCAGATATGAATAGGCGCCTATTGTGATCAGATGACTCTCCCCGAAATGGATGGAAGTAATGGTTCCTGTGGGCAATGGCGGCCGAACAGGCAGGAGAGAACTACAGTGAGGAATGAGGTTTTAGGCAATACTTCCTGGCGGGTATGAAGGGACGTCGCAGAGGAAATCGCGAAATGCATCCCATTCAGCGTTTTGGTAGCGGTAGGAGGTCCTGTAGGTAGGAGGCTCCTGGGGAGAGTGAGAGTGGAAAGAAATACTGAGAAGGACAACAGCATGGTCGGAGTTGTCGAGCGGGCAAAGCTGCGAGACTTGACAGGCGTCAGGTGCAGAGGTAAAACATATATCTAGTAGTGAGGAGTGTCCAGAGGGAGTGCTTGGGTAGCGAGTGGGGAAGTCCACCACTTGCGTAATGGATTGGGAAATAGCGAAGTTCATGGCATGGATGCAATTTTGAAGGAAGGCTAAATAAGTCCTCTGAGTAAATGGTATCATGGCTGAGACTAAGAACTACAATTATACGTACTTAGAGGCAAACCAGAAGCAAAAACTAAAATACAAGGGCTGAAAAAATACAGACATACAGGCAGTTAAACAGACACACATACAAACATCTTGCCGATTTTTTTCGATTATCGATTTTCGATATTTATCGGGGGTACCTCGACACAAAACCTAGCTAAGAACACTCGCAGACGCTTATAGTACAACTGTGTAAATTTTCAAGAAAATCGGTTCAGCCGTTTCGGAGTCTATAGGTAACGGACACACACACACACAGACACACACACAGACAAAGTTACATTTATAAATAAGTTTAGATTTAGATCTATCTACATATCAATTTATTTATCTCTCTATCTTCATATCTATCTATCTATCTATCTATCTATCTATACATATACTGTTAAATATAACAGAAAATGAATGCCTATTATGTTTAATCATGAACCGCTCTAAACATCGTATTTTGGCTTTAATTTCAGGTGAAAATAAAGACAAAAATTCTCCAACATTTGGATATTTCTTATTATGTTGGTTCTAAGCTTTCGGCTCACATGAGCCATCTTCAGAGCGATTACAGGGACGTTTACATAAAAACATCCACCATCAAAGACGATTTTTTATCTTGTCTTGGCATAAAACTTTGCTAAGCAACGATAACAGTTATCAAATAGCAGACGCAGTTCGTAAATTTTTAATGCGGTTCTATTTTAAATTTTGCCCCTACTAACGTGGCCATGTGTCAAACCATGTCGCATTAGTCAAGATTCAAAATATAATTATAAATCAATGTGTTTGTTTGCCGTAGCGCAACCACTGGCAATTCAACCTCATTAGCCCAATTTTTAACGGAGGGCTTCACATGTTTCGATGCGTGCCAGACTAAGCATATATTTATCGCAGCCATATAAGTAAATATACAAGTAAATCAAGTAATGAAATCTTTAAATTGGTACACAACATTAGTTGGTTTATATTGATTTTATTATGACAGCGTTGACTTGCATCATCAACTTTGACATAGTGTATATGTTTCTTTCTGCTTCTGAAAACTGGTTCGACAGAAGTAGCAATACTTCAGCTGGGGTTTATTATTAGTAAGCGCACTTTGGTACCGCGACTTCATGAACTTAAGTGCAGTAATAGACTGGATGTGCGTCGTGGTGCAGTGGATATCGGCTCGGAACGTGAAATCGGGCAGTCGAGTTCGAATTCAAGTTGAATTCGTTGCATTCACTTATGCGCAAATACTCTTGGGAAATGTGTTAATCTGTCTATTCCTTCCAGTTTTTTTTTAATCATATCACCCCGAGCAAGGCGGTAACGCCACTGATGTGCAGGGGGCTACGTAAGAGTGAAGAGATTGAAAAAGAGAAAACAGGGAACAAAGGATGAGCCTCTTCACCTGTTCAATAGACGAGGGTGGAGTGTGAACCGAGCGATAGTTTAGTCTTTCTACTCCAAATGAAAAAAAAAAAGTGAGAAGAGAAAACCGGAAAGCGCATCCTAAACAGGAAACAAGGGATGAGCCTCTTCACCTGTTCAATAGACGAGGGTGGAGTGTGAACTGAGCGATAGTTTAGTCTATCTACTCCAATTGAGAAAAAAAAACGTGAAAAGATTGGAAAAGAGAAAACCGGAAACCGCATCCTAAACAGGAAACAAGGGATGAGCCTCTTCACCTGTTCAATAGATGAGGGTGAAGTGTGAACCGGACGATAGTTAAATTTCACGACATATTGGGTTCGTTAGCCATGGATGGCATCCAGTCTAGCGCAGAAAGTAATGGCAACCTACTGCAGGATAATCTTCTGCCTTGTCAGTCATGTCTCTTTAGAGACATGATCGCCCAAGCGTGTATCACGTATGACACTTAACTGACTGAATAGACTAGAGATAAGGCACTGTGAATTCGGATTGTGAAATTAGAGTGCCGGGTTCGAATTTTAGTCGAATTCCTTAGATTCATTTACATACTAATACCATTGAGAAAAGTATGAATCCATTTCTTTTCACCCGCCAATTATGGATAAATGCAGAACTGATCTCTATAGCCTTGGTTGGCAACCGGTCTAGAATAAAGAGAAACACTGAATTCAAAACCAGCCTGGAGTCCCCTACCCCAGTTGTTGGTTGAATAGCAGGCCATACTTGGTTGTAGCGCCTTGGTTGGCAACCAGTCTACCACAGAAGAAACAGCAACTAACTGCTGGAAAAAATCTTCTGGCTACTCAGTCATGTATGTCACTTAATTGACTGGCATCTAGATCTTATTATTTTACAATTTGCTAAGCGGAGGCTAAAGATCATTTCCATGGTTGAACTGCACTTCTCGTACTTCTCTTCCGGCTTCTTGTCATCTACGATTTTTTCATTTCCTTTGTGTCTTCTCGGTTTCTTTTACTCTCAGCACCCGACATTACATCTTAGTGACTCTATCGCCTTGCTTGTGATGAAATGATATTTTTTATATCTTAAAAAGATAAGATACGAAGATGACGTCGTGTTGATTGCAGATACAGAAAAAAAAGAGAGAAGAAAGTAAAGAAAAGAGAGAAGAAAGTACTAATTGTAAGAAAGTAGAATATATGGCCATTAGTTTGCTGGGATGCTGGTGACACGAACTTTAAATTGAAGACCTCAAAATTAAGCAAGTACATAAATTTAGCTATCAACGAGAGGTTGAAACACATAGATATAGAAATCGGAATATCAAATTATATCTTCCAGAATCTGAAAGTATTAAAAGGCAAGAACATCTCGTTAGAAACAAAGAAACAGTATTTAGTTATGATGCAATATCAATCCACCTACATAACCGTGAATGCTGGACACGGAAACCCATGGACGCCGAAGAAACTTGAGGCAACAGATACGTGATTCTATAAAAGGATTCTGCGAATACCATTTAAGCAACGAGAAAGTTATAAGAAGATTGAAAACAAAGAAAATAGGAACGCTTAGAATCGAAAATAAATTTCTGGAACACGTTTTTATGTTCAATTTTATCATTATTTTGATTTCACTTAAATCGCCTTGAAGAAAAATGTATGGATTCATTGAATTACTTTGCGGATTTCAAGATTAAGTCAAAGCACATGACGCAGGTAATCCAAGAAATTATAATCAAGAAAAGAAAAAAAAAGATTATACATTATGAACTCTAAAAAATTAGAAGTCTTAACTATAAAACAGTCAGGCTGTACGTTGTGGTACAGTGAATATCGGCTAAGAACGAGTTCGAATTCCAGGTGAAATTTAAATACCTAGGAAGTGTTTTGACAGAGGATAAAAAGTGTGATATGTAAATCCAAAGACACATTTCAGAAGCTAACCAGAGTACTGAAAGACAGGAAAATCTCATTAGAAACAAAGAAAAGAGTGCTTGATTGCTAAGTGATATCCTTCTGTATGGAAGTGAATGCTGGATGATCTCATCAAAGATGAAGGAAAAGCTTGAGACAGCAGCAATGTGGTTTTACAGAAGAGTGCTAATGAACGGAGCACGTGTGCAACGATGAGGTTTTGGAAAGGACGAAAACGAGAAGAAAACTGATAATAAATATCAGGAAGAGACAAATGAGGTTTCTGGGACACGTAATGAAGAAGGAAGGCCTGGAGAACTTAATACTGACAGGTCGGATAAATGGAAGGAGAGACAGGGGAAAGCAGCGCGAGACGTACTTGTTAGGTCTGAGCAAATGGTTGATGGAGCAGAGCTTAGAAGAGATACCAAGAGAAAAATTATTGAGAGAGACAAGAGACAGAGCCAAGTGGAAGTCCATGATCGCCTACGTTCTGAAAGGACACGGCACATGAAGAAGAAGCAGTCTCTTGGGAAAGATATTAAACTGTCTCTTCCCTCCAGATATGGGTCAAATAACATGACAGATCTATAGCCTTGGTTGGTAAAATGTCTGCCGCAGAAAGTAATGGCAACCGATTGCGTGAAAATGCTCTGCTCAGTCAATCATGTCTTTTTCGAATCCAATCGTTTATCGCGTATGGCACATAATTGACTGAACTGTAAATTGATCAAGTCAGATGACTGGAGTATATTTAATTTCTTGTGTCTTTTAGCTCTAAGAAACTTTCTAGTTTTTGCCATCTCTCTGTGTTCCTGTTCTGGTCTCCATTTGCAAAAACTCTTTATATAAGTAGCCTACTGTTTTCATTTACTCCTACTTCCCTAAAATTCTCCTGGGTGCATTAAATTCCCCAAGCCGTCCTCCTCATAGTGTGCCCCCGCCCAAAAATAATTAAACTATCTCTTTTTAATTGTAACTATGAGTGACTTTCTAGTTCTTTAGTACTTCCTTTTAATTCACATTTCTTGTCCATAGTATTCTTAGTATCCATCTTTAGTAATACATCTCTGTTGATTCGAGTGCATTCTTCATGTGTCAAGAAATTGTGTCTCAAGCACAGCGCTATTGGAAGCAAAACATTCAGCACTTTTTTAGAAGTACTTTCTTTGATTTTAACGAAATTCTTCTATGTCGGAATAATCTACTTAGTTTCTGAAAGGTTTCTGTGGCTGTTCGAGATGTGTCCTCAGATCTCCGTATACCATTTAAAGCCATTTGTTAAAACACTAACCAAATAGTTACAGTTCTATGTCTACTTTATTCTTATGTCTCCAATTCGAAACATTTTCGATTACTCTATTGCTGATAACTGTATATTGTCTTTTTATAGTTTATGGTTAGTCCTTACGTCTTGCTTTCCTTTGCTACCTTCTTTACGAGCTGTTTTAGAACCTACCATCACCACATTGCTTTGTGTGGATCTTATATTCTAAGATTATGGCTGCCGACAGTATATCTTAGTAGATATTCTTGTTTTCGTAGTATCATATCGCTGTTGTAGGCTGTAGTTTATCACAGATAAGTGTATCGCTCTTATTGGACAAAAGACAGTCTTTTGGTAAAACTGAATGACCGCTCCAGGACGCAGGCCTGGGCGATGGTATATGGTGGCCTTGCGCTGCCGAGACTATATGCTACCCTGTCCACTCTCAGCCGTACCGACAAAATGGAAAGGAATTCGGGGTATTACATTTGACAACGGCTTTGCATGAGTTGCTGGAAAATTACTGGTATTGACAGCCAATCATCTTCGGAGCTCCACTCCAGTTTTTCTGTCTAGATTTAATTCCATAGCTTTTTCTGTGTTTGGATATGACTGCAAGGCGTCAAAGTTTTTAAATCAGGGCTTTTTCCCCTAGGTGGACTGCCTACCTGAGTTGTCGAGCTTCGTCTCCCGGGATTAGCTGGTTATGAACCATCAGTTTTCCTCCTGCGCCTATACTCCGGTCTGGAGCTGGACTTTGTTGTCAAAGGCTATTTGAGACGTATGCCAAGGATGCATTTTATTGTCAATATTTATGTGTCAATATAGTCTAGCGAAATTAAATAAATCGTGACTTATGCTTGTATATGTAAGATCACACGCCGCCCTGTATATAAAGAGCTATGTTTGGTGGAATTCACGTTGGTGATGCACATGAGACTCCAAGATCACACTGTCAGCCAGCCAAGAGAACTAAACTAATCATGACAGTTAGTGATCAGCATATGCAATATAAACAAAAAAATAACAAATGAAAATCTTTTCACGTGAGTGATTGTATTCTCATCTTTCAAAAAATACCTTATTTTAAATCTCTCACATAAAAAAAGTTTGAAACGTTAATCTATACAAATAAAACTAAATATCTGTCTGTTCGTTTCTGGGTAGATTTCAAACAAACTGTGCATGTAGAGAGATTATCACCAAGAGACTGCCATAGTCTAAGTCTACGGTGAAAGTAAAATCATTTCACCCTAAGCAAGGCGATAAAGCTACTAAGACGCCAGGTAGTAATCTGTGAAAGAATCTGAGAAAATCATTATTGAAGAGATAGTACAATAAAAGAAATAGGATTTAAAGAGACAAGAGATCACGATTTAGATTACATTTCAATTTTTAAAGATCAAAGTTGACTGAAAAGCAAAAAAAAAAAACAGAAATGATATCCACAAGCATAGAACTTATGGCTAACTTTATCCGTTTCAAATGAAAAATCATAAGACCTACAGGGTGGGGCAGAGCAACTTGCTTATTTGGAATAACAAATAAAACAAAAGTATTGCAGATATACATGTTATTCTTCAAACAGCATCAATCACATTTAAATTTTATGTTTTACAAGCTTTTAAAATGATATCAGTCAGATGGCGCCCATTCTGCTCAATACACTGGGTTAATCGTACTCTGAAGTTTCGGTCAACTCGTCCCAGCATATCGGTGGGTATGTTAGCCACAGCTTGTTGTTCTTCAGGTGATCCAGGGTGTTAGGACGATCGTTGTAAACAATTGACTTCAGGTAGCCCCGTAGAAAATAGTCACAGGGTGATAAATCAGGGAACCGTGCTGGCCAAAGCAGATCGCTCCTCAAAGAGATGAGGTGTCCTGGAAAGTTCTGCTGCAAAACTGTTATTGACACGTGCTATGTGTGTCGTGACACCGTTATGCTTGAACCATACATCTCCAACGCCCATCAAGTTCAGTCTTGATAGGAAAAACTCATTGATCATGCTGACGTAACGTTCAAATGTCTTTGATACTGCCTGTTTGTTTTCTTTTAAAAAAATGGGCCAATTATGCCGATTCGCGATAGTACATATCAAACAGTTACATGTTTTGCGTGTAGAGGACGTTGATTAAAGTTCTCTGGAGTTTTCAAGGCGCCAATCGCGCATGTTTTGCTTATTTACAGATCCCAAAAGTGAACCTCATCACTGAAGAAAACAAGCGTGTCATCAGGCAAGCCAAGAAACGTCTCACATGCATTTTCAAGAGCAACAAAATCGTGTGGATTAAGTTCCTGCACCACAACCAATTTGTAGGGATGAAATTTGAATTCTTCATGAATAATACGTCTCACAGAACGAGCAGAAAACCCTAAAGCAGATGCATGTTTGCGGGCAGACCATCGGGGGAGGGGATCTCAAAACAGATTGTCTCACCGCTTCAATGTTTTGGGGTGACCTTGCTGTTCGTGGGAGGCCAGGTTTCTTTTTGCTTTACATCACCAGTTTCCTTGAAGTTGTTTACCCAGGAAACAATCGACTGCCGACTAGGAACACGACCTCGGGGGTCAATATTGAAATGTTGATGAAATGCATGTTGCGTGACGACGATTGAACCACCTCCTGAAAAATATGCCTCAACAGCAAAAGCGCCTTCCAACTTCGTCCACTCCATGATGCGCACTGAGTTTCCTGTAAAGTAAACAGAAGAAAACTTTAAATCTCGCACTCCCGAGTAAGCCCCTCCACACTATCCTCGGAGCAAGCATCGATTCATGGCGCCAAATTCAAATAAGCAACATGCTCTGCCCCACCCTGTATTTGCCAATTTCGTACTGCGTTTAAATTCGTTAGGTTGAAGCACCAAATTTCAGAACAATAACTATGAAAATATTTCTAGAAAAAATTCCAGTAAAACTATCTTACGGTGTATGAAAAGTGACTGAAGCCGAGATTCTAAGTTAGGGCTAATAACATTGCAGATTCTCATCTTGATTTTCTCAAGAATGTCGAAATACATACAAGAAGCAAAAACCAGATATGACAACAATATCCAATGCGTGAGCGAATTGGAGACTTATAAACGTGTAAGATAATTCCCGAGCAACGTCAGCTACCTCTGCTTTTTAAAAATAAACGAAAGCTTTGATGTTTTCTTCTAAGTTGTATTTAACTTATTTCTAGCAATGTGGCAGTGAAAATCCAAGGTTTCACAATGACACTGACTCTCTTTCTCAAACGACTTAAGCTCCAGACATTCTCCACACCATTCGCGCAACTCAACCCCGGCCCAACACCTCACCCGATCAGCCACAGATCACAAGGCAACATGACAGATAGATGAAAGCGATGGACTTTTCCAGTAAAAAAGCGATATTATATTCTTTTGCGACACTTCAAAAGTCAGGATTTAGAAAGAAAGTCATCAAAGTTACATTCAGTGAAACGTTTAAAAAAAAGAACTTAGTGCCTACATAATTTTTTCTAAGCTTAACTTCGTTTGACACAAGGTCAATGATCTAGGATTATCAGTAAGAATCAACGTCATTACAAAGATGTAATGATCTGCTAGAAGAGGCTGCAAATCGATACAGGACGGAGAAGCGAGCTAATGAGTAGTCATATGATTATCCCTTCATTGATAAGCAAACAAACGATAGTGTTTTATAATTAGACGTGTACCCTGCCGTCGAAAATGACGGCAAAATATTTGAGAGAATTATTAGCTGTGTCCTCACAGGTTATCCCTCTGAGTGTGACAGGGGGTAATATATATATATATATATATATATATATATATATATATATATATATATATTATTTATAAATGGAATTTTGTGTGTGTGTCCGTTACCTATAGACTCTGAAACAGCTAAACCGATTTTCTTGAAAATTTACACAGTTGTACTATAAGCATCTGCGAGTGTTCTTAGCTAGGTTTTGTGTCGAGGTACCCCCGATAAATATCGAAAATCGATAATCAAAAAAATCGCTTTTATAGAAGGAGTGGTCCGATTTTAATCAAATTTGATACACTCATAGACAAAGACATAAGAAACGATATTCAGAAGTTTCAAGGTTGCAGTTCTTACAATAGTGCAGAAGATCGATAATATATATGTATATAAAAGGCAAGATGTTTGTGTGTGTCTGTTTATCTGCCTGTATGTCTGTATTTTTTTTTCAGCCCTTTTATTTTAGTTTTTGCTTCGGCTTTGGCTCTAAGTGGGTATAATTGTAGTTCTTAGTCTCAGCCATGAAACAATTTACTCAGAGGACTTATTTAGCCTTCAAAATTCAGTTTACGACGAAAAAACTTATTTGAAATCGATACCAGGAAATCAAAATTTGACTTACATCCATTCATTTTTCTTTCAGTATACGTTTTCGCTTTAACTGGAAACAACTATTGCTTTTTAGTCATTTGTGCCAACGTCCAAAGAATCTGAGCTCAAGGACCATGGATTAGTTTCAAAGCTTTCATTACACCCGAACAACGCCGGGTTATATTGCTAGTATATATATATATATAATTGTTTATGTGGGCAGCTATCACATTTTTTATACAAATTGTGTTAAAAAAGAACCAACAAAGTACTCGGGTTAAGTTAAATTTTTCTTGTGTTTTTTATAAAGTGATTATTTTCTGGACATAAATTACGTAGAGATTGTTCGAATCTTCTCTATGTCAGAGTGCTAACGGTTATCAATGTGTTGACTGTGTTTGTAAAATAAAACATTCCTAAAAGTCTAGATACACACAGTAAAAATTCATACATTCATTTAAAAGTAAAAGTAAAAAACATCCTTGATAATGCGTAAAAGAATAGCCGAAAGTGTACGAAAATTCGAAAGATTTCTTAATAATTTTTGTCCAGAAACGAAGAAAACAAGAAAAATTAAATAAAATCGTAACCGCCAGCAGGTTTAATAAAACATATATATATATGTGTGTGTGTGTGTGTGTGTGTGTGTGTGTGTGTGTGTGTGTGTGTGTGGTAAATGAAACTTAACACAGCAACAAGCGAGTGAATCGTGGCTCTCCCAGCCGGTATTTCAATCCAGTTGTTCCTTCTCAAGTGCTTTCTCGAAATCTCACACACACATCTCGTTTCAGCCGCCAACTCTGAACGTTGTTCTCGAATCTTTCCCCTGGTGGGAAAAAGTTCCTTGCTTTTATATCTGTACTTATACCCATAATCCTTTCGCTTCTTCCTGTGATCCCATAATGCATTGCATCTTTTAGTGTATAAAAATGCAATGCAAGTCCCCACTCTTTCTTTTATGATGTCTGGCCGAGGATGGATTACGGTAGAGCGGTAAGTGCTTTTCCTTTTTTCCATTTTAGCTGCAGTAGCTTTACATGCTAAGCAAATACGGGATCTTTTTTGGCGGGGACAAGGCAAGTCGCAAACAGTTGTGCTCGTCCCAGGTTGTATTTCATGTCTGCCACAGTGTGTGTGTGTGTGTGTGTGTGGAGACAAAAAAACTCTGATGAGTGAAGACATCACAATAGTGTCTTCACGAAACTTCGAAGTCGGCATAACTCTGCTCAGCTAGGTGACAAACTTCCCATATTAATTCTCTTAACGCTCTGCTCTGTCTCTATCTCGATGTGCATTGTGGTGCAGTGGATATCGGCTCCGAACGACAAATCGGAGAGCCGTGTTTTAATTCCAGTTGTATTCCTTGCAAATACCCTTGGTAAGTTGTTAATCCGTCTCTTCCCTCCAGTTATGGGTTAAATAATAGGACAGATTGGGTTCTATAGCCTTAGCTAGCAACCAGTCTACCGCAGAAAGTAACGGCAACCTACTGCAGGAAAATGTTCTGCCCAGTCAGTCATGTCTCTTTCGAGACATGATCGCCCAAATCGTGTATCACTTACTGATCCTCTGTTCTGGCCTACAGCCTCTATTCGTTTGCTGTAGTTTTCAACCAGTTTCTTGCATGAAGATTTTCGCAGTTTCACCCATTCTTCTTCACAGACTTTCTTCAGTTCCTTGGTATTTTTGGATCTCTTACGCGGACTTTCAACTTCAATTTTTTTTTTATAAATTTTCTAATGTATTGAGATCCAGTAACTAGCTAGGCCATTCCAGAACATCAATTCTATTTTCATTGAGCCAGTGTTGAGTTGTTTTAACCTTGTGATTTGGGTCGTTGTCCTCTTGAAATACAAAATCTCAGTCAAGCCCCGAATCTGTTGAACTTTTTAATAAATGGGTTAAGATTTGCTTGTATTTTGCTGCATTCATTCTTCCTTCGGTGACTTTTATTTCTCTTACTCCGTGATACGAAAAACAAACCCAAATCATTACACTTCCAACCCCCATATTTAACTGTTGGGCTGGTGTTTACGGGCTGTATTCAGTTTCTTTTATCCTCCATACGTGGGTGCACAATTTTCTTTTCGTTCTAATCAAATAACTTTCTTCCAGAATTCATCTGACTAATATTCATACTTTTTACCAAAATTTCAAACGGTCTTGCACATGTTTACATTTTAATAGTGGAATCTAGAAGACAGGCCTGTACGATTCAGTGAACACTTAATTATATGTTTACTTACTTTAATTCAGGCATTTTTCAGATCGTTCTGAATTTCACATTCTGGGCTATATATGGTTCAGTAGCCGCGTTTAATTTATGCGGACGTCCACTCCTTTGGATATTTTCAGTAGTATCCAATTTTTTACACTTTCAAACAACTGCACCCACTGTACACAAAAGCAAATTTAAATTTTGAGCAGTTTTCGATACCCCTTAATATCTTTGTGCAGCTTTATAATCTTCTGTCGCATATTATTGGACAATTCTTTTTTTTTAATCGTTTTAATATGTTTACATAACGGGACAGCCTCTAGTGTATCGAAATTGATATCACTGTGCTGACTGGGTGACTTGCTTGGTTAATACAAATATTAAAGACAACCTGTGATTGGTTGAAGTAATAATCATATCAAAATAACTGTAAATAGATTTAAAAAAACATTTTTGCTGTATTATTGGCATAGGTGTTCAATATTTTTCCCCTGTCAAATTCGAAAATTGGCAATAAAAGTACGTAAAAAAATATTTCTCAATTTTACTCTATGTTTAGTTAGAGAAGTATCATTTAAATTGAACAATGTTTTATTGTAAAAAACTGATTTGTTAAATACTTTTGCTAATATATATATATATATATATATATATATATAGTTATTAGCAAAATATATAGTTTAAACTGGAGGTCATTCGTGGTCGAGCGGTCTAAGACGTTGCCAGATCAAATGGTAGCTTCTCCCCTATATATATATATATATATATATATATATATATATGCGCATCGCTCATTCCTGAGTTATTGGGCGTGTATAAAGATAATGTATACGCTAAAATGTCTGCCTACTTCTACCGAGCGCCCATAGCCCAGAGGTAGAATCGCCGACTGACGCCAATTCGGACGGGTTTCAATCCTGAGTTAAAAGCAGTCGGAGTCTAACCGTACTGATGAGCTGCGAAACAGATCTGTCTGCGGATAACTATATATATATATATATATATATATATATACGTGTGTGTGCGTAAAAAAATTTTTTTTTCATCTCTGCGTTGCTTTTTTGGATATTCTATTAGCAATAATCAACGTTGTGTTGTTTTTTGTATTTTTTTTTTGTTTTGTTTTTTTTGGTGGGGGGTGATGTTTGAGTTTAATTATTTTACATTTATTTATATTTTAAATCATTCGGCTTTAATAAATCTCTAAGGAAGTTTGTTAAAAGTTGTTTTTTTAACAGAATATGTATATTTATATATGTGTATTTTAAATCATTCGTCTTTTATAAATTTCTGAAGAAACTTATTAAATGTTTTTAACTGTATATATATATTTAGAAATGTATATTTTAAGTCACTCGTATTTAATAACACCCTGAAGAATCTTAATAATTTTTTAACAGAATGTGTACGTATATACATGTATATTTTAAATCATTCGTCTTTAATAAATCTCTGAAAAAGTTTGTTAATTTTTGTTTAACTGACTATTTATATTAATATATGTATATTTTAAATCATTCCTCTTTATAAAAACCCTGAAGAAGATTGTTAAATTATTTTTAACTGAATATGTACATTTATATATGTACATTTTAAATCATTCATCTTTAATAAATCTCCGAAGAAGCTTGTTAATTTTTTAACTGAATATGTATATTTATATATGCATATGTTAAATCATACGTCGTTAATAAATTTCTGAAAAGCTTGTTAAAAGATTTTTGAAATGAATATCTATATTTATATGTATATTTTAAATCTTCCGTCTTTTACAAATCTCTGAAGAAGCTTGTTACAATTTGTTTAACTATAAATGAACATTTATATTTTAAATCATTCGTCTTTAATAAATCTTTGAAATAACTTGTTAAAGTGAAAGATGTTAGATTAAAGAGACTTTTTCCGACTTGTTCTTTTCTTATTTTATTCATCTTGTCAGATTCTGATCCATATATATAGTGACAGGAATATGTTATTTTACTTTCTAAACATGTTCATTTTGTTGTGGCTGTGTTCATAATCGATATCGTTAAGGTTTTCCATTTTTTATTATTAACTAGCAGTAAAGTCCGGCGTTGCTCGGGTGTAATGAAAGCTTTAGAACTAATCCAAGGTCCTGGAGCCCAGACTCTTTGGCACGAAAGACTAAAAAGCAATAGTTGTTTCCAGTTAAAGCGAAACCGTAGACTGAAAGAAAAATGAATGGATGTAAGTCAAATTTTGATTTCCGGTATCGATGTCAAATAAGTTTTCCGTCGCAAACCGAATTTTGAAGGCTAAATAAGTCCTCTGATTAAATGGCATCATGGCTGAGACTAAGAACTACAATTATACCTACTTAGAGCAAAATCCAAAGCAAAAACCAAAATAAAAGAGATGAAAACCTGATTTTGGTCAGATCCGATAGGATATCGGTGTATCAATTTCCAATATCGAAGTCAAATAATTCATCCAAGGATAAACTAAGTCCATGAAAACTTATCGTAACCATCGGGAGCAAAATTGGAGAAAATGAGCCATATTGATGGCTGAATATCGGCTTTTGATCAGATTCGATAGAATATCGGGGGTATCGATTTTCGATATCGCAGAAAATAAGTCGGCTAAGAAGATCTACTAATGTTTGAGACTAAAAATTGTAATTTTACAAAGTTAGAGCAAATTCTGCAGCAAGAAACACGATAAAAGGACCGAAATCTTGATCTAGATCAGACCTGATCGGATATCAGGGCATTGATTCCCGATATCGGGGGGAAATCGGAAAAAATAAGTAGCCCTGACCTAACCGGAAGTCAAAAGAATATTTGTGTGAAGCTTATTGATAAATGGATAAAAACAGATAGAGAGAGACACACACAAACATCTTGCCCTTTTGGATATGTCGATACTTTCATTATTTTTAACTGCTTATAAATGCATATTATTCTATTATTAACCGTTTATGCAAATGAATCGAAACAACTACTTTAGTTTAACCACACGGTCAGTTTTAGACCCACTGAAGTTATAGAGTGTAAATGATTTCTATTTTTAACTCAGAGTAGGTCATTTGTAATGGTGAGCAGTACTATGAATCCTTTTCTTCGGAATGTATAATTGTTGTGGGATCTCCCCTTTTTGTATATGATAATGGACTCGAGTGTACATATACTCCTGCCAGTTGAGAGTTGAGAGGAATCATAGAGATCCGTGCGAGTTATCGGAGATTACCGGAACTGATACGTAAGTTACCAAGAGATACAGCATCAGAAGTCAAACTAGCTCTGAGCTCCACTCAGCTCGAATAATATACACGAATATACTATTTCCAATGACTTCATTTCAAGACTTGTACATATCTATTTCTTACTAATAGTATTCATGGAACTACTAACCTGTATTCAAGTTTGTATTTTACGTTCAATATAACCTACTTTTCTATCTCCATATCTGTTTTGTTGTTCATTATTTTGTGCTTTTCATCACCCGGAATCCACGACAATATTTAAATTTGTTCGGCCTTGAAAGATATTGTGACATCTTTGATTACATCATATTTTTATCACGCTCAGACACTATTGTCTCGATTGTCGATTTGTTGTCCTACGGCCATTGTCTCCAAGGACGCGTACGAAAATTGTAACGCTGCACGAACACACTGGCAAGCCTTACATAGAGATCGCAGATATTGTTGTTTCAACTGTCAATCGTGTTATCAAGGCGAAGAAATAAACTGGATGCATCAGTCCAAAATGTAAAGGAAAATGCGGTATGAAGAGAAAAATAGCTCCAATATGATAGAGCCGAGCAACCTCGCATTTGTGCGGCTCTATGTAAAATTTATCTCTGTCTGCTCATGCTATGTTTATTCTATTATTGTTAAACGGAACACTTCTCATTTAATTCACACGTTAAACGTTGAAAACAGAATAAACACCAATGTACACGAATGACAAACGAAACCTAGTCTACATGCAAACACAGCAACATCTATCGTAAACTTTCTTTAAACCTAATAACTCAAAAACGAAGAATTTTCTGACATATGTCTATATGGATTTTGTCCTTGCTTTTGGTGTAAGGAACCGTCCCCCAACATTTGTAAAAGTATCTTTGACGCACCCTGTACATGAGCTTCACGAGAAAATGTTTGGTTTCTTTTCGGACTTATGCCTTTGAGAAAGGAATATATCTTAAATAAATTTTCAAGTCAGACATTACAGCAAAGATTTCTCCATTACCCACATTTACTCTAACCATCGCTTTTTTAATCTCAGTTAGTTTGAGTTTGTTTAACGGCATATCAATTTCTGTGGGTCATTTAATGCCAAAAAGCTAAGGTTTTAAGATATTCGTTTAATGTTCAATTATAGGAGAAGATTGATTTAGTTATATTTTGATGAATTTTTTTCTTTTATGATCATTATATTTTTATTTTAGAAAACTGAAGATGTCTTCTAGTTTTGTATTCAAAAATGTATTGCTGGTAATAATTTTTCCTTCAAAAATGTATTATCACAATTCTTTTTTTCTTAAAAATGTGTTATGGCAATATTTTTTCCTTCAAAAATGTATTTTTAGTAATATTCCTTCTTCAAAAATGTATATTTTTCTATAAAAGTTTATTTTTATGCATATATTTCTATACAAGTCTATTTTAATACTTTCATAGTGTTTTGACCCCAATTTGGGGGTTGACTATTAACCCATAGCTGGGACCCTAACAGGTACTACCACCCCGAGTGAGAGTGGACCTGGGAACAACAGCAATTAAGATATGGTTCCATGCTCCTCACAACCTCCTAATCAGAGACCTTGCTGCCGGTTGCAGTTTATTTTCATACCCAGGACTATAATCTCAGTTGAAAATCATAATCACTGATTTACGAACGTCCTACTTATCTAAATGAATCTAATTCTCTATTTATCTCAAATCCTCTTCACACAAAATGATCTTTTGTTTGTTTGTTTGTTTGTTTGTTTGTTTGTTTGTTTGTTTGTTTGTTCTTATCGGGGGGGGGTTGGGGGGGGGGGCTGTTTTTCAAAATGTAGATTAATTATTTCTGACTTTTAACAATCCGTTCACTTTTCATTAAAGTTACGATACCCACGTGGTACAAGTTTTCTTCCCATTCGATAAATTTCTGTTGAGTAGATTGAACCACTTGAAGTGACTGAATTACAAAATTCTTTCTCGGGGGACTAGCATTGGCTATACAATAGGCTATAATATCAACCTGCGAGGCCTAGGCTTAAGTGGCTTGCTAAACAAGACCCTCACAAATACTGTCAGTTACCTGTTGTATTGGAGACCCTCTTCAGTTTTATGGCAGTCCTTCTTGGCCAGGCAAAGAATACAACCACGACTGTTTACCTAAATATTCTTCTCCACTCTTTACTTTCTTGGATATCACGAATGAATAAACAACAGATCGCGAGCTACACACATCGCTTTAATATTTAATGTACGGTACGTGTAAATAATTTTTACTTCCTTTTCATCTAAATTATCATCATTAGTCCCAGGATCTGGTGTGGTTGTAGGGTACGATGCGTAGCTGAGCACTTCATACCCATATCTGAATTGAAAGCTAGGCAGATATTCATGTATGCGCACCATATTTTGGACAAGTTTTCACGGCTTCTGCTCCGATGAACTTTGCTCACTGGTGCCCCCTATATATGAATTTACTCGAGCCACAAGATTAGCAACTAGGCCCCACCCTTTTACAGTGAAAACAATAAACTGTAATCGCAAATTCTACTTCACAGCTTCTTTTCTCGCACTTCCGGCCTGTGGAATTCCCTTCCGTTCACTTGATTCCCCGACAGCTACAATCTCCAATTTAAATGTAAACTCAATAGTCATCTCCTATCTCACTAACCTGCATCCTTTCTCTCTCTCTCACTCTCTCTCTCTCTCACTCTCTCTCTCTCTCTATCACTCTCTCTCTCTCTCTCTCTCTCTCTCTCTTATGCTGCTTTTTCGTCCACTCCACTCTCATCAGTATTCCCATCCTTCTCTTACCCACTTTCTGACACCCCCTATAACCTGTCACTCTTTCTCATAACTTTCCTTCTATATAAACCCCTGCAAAATAGTGGCAGTAAAATGCCTTGCCTGGGGCGATATGATTATTAAAAAAAAGTTAGATCTGGCCGAGACACATCTCCAGATCAAACCATAGCTGATCTCCTCCTCCTTGATGGCTCACATTGGTCACGATTGTATGACTGTCGATTCCATCTGGAAAACCCACCGTCTTTGTTTCACTCATTGATCAGTAATGTGATAGTTACCGAGTTGGCGGCTCGACTCAAGCTACTTTCTCACCGACTGGATGTAGCTTCCCAATGTTCTATAAATATTTTCATAGCTTCTGCTCCGACGAACTCAAGTCACTGGTGCCTCCTCAACAGGTGTTTACTCGTGCAACCAGATTGGCAACTAGGTCCCACCCATTCACAGTTAGGTCAGCCAAATGCAGACGACAATTCTACTCCTTCAGCTTCTTCTCTCGCACTTCCCACCTGTGGAACTCTCTTACATATTCTTGCTTTCCTGACAGCACATCTTAAAAGACAGTCATGAAGAGAAATTAATAACAATTAACAACAAACGCCTATAAAATAGCTAAAACATTGGTCGAAAGCACTTGGGATAATTTACGCTACGGACAATTTTTATACTCCCTTATCAACAAAATGCAAAAGTTTAAGAATACTAGAAAAACTCAGTAATCAAATTCATCGACATAATATTACTATTCACTTTCTGAAAATTAACAAACGGGAACGCATAACACTTTTTTTTTTCAATTGGAGTAGATAGTCTAAACTATCGCCCGGTTCAGACAACACCCACGTCTATTGAACAGGTGAAGAGGCTCATCCCTTGTTTCCTGTTTAGGATATCGTTTCCGGTTTTTCTCTTTTCCAGTTTTTTCACTCTTACGTAGCCCCCTGCGCATCAGTGGCGTTTTTGCCTTGCTTGGGGTGATATGATTAAAAAAATATAAAATATACACACACACTACCGGTCATAAGACCACCCCAGTTTTTTTTTAAAAAGTGATGTATTTCATACTATGTAAGGTATTTCTTGCCAAGTGGATAATTCTAAATGAAAATAGAATGGTTCTTTTGTTATTATTACTTCGCCAAATTTTACAAAGCAGCCAGGAAGCCTTTCCTTTGGCCAGCGAGTAAGAAGAAGAGACTGGCATGGGGAAGAGAGCACAAAAACTGGACACCAGGACAGTTCATTAGATGCACATATTATTGTGCAGTATTAACAAAAGAACCATTCTATTTTCATTCAGAATTATCCACTTGGCAATAAATACTAAAAATAGTATGAAATACATCTTTTTGTTTTTTCAACTGGGGTGGCCTAATAATTAGGGCTGGTAGTGTGTGTATATATATATATATATATATATATATATGAGAGAGAGAAAGAGACCTGTAGATACAGCAAAACAGGCTTGTGTATATATATATATATCTATATATATATATATATATATATATATATACACTACCGGCCATAATTATCAGCACCCACAACTTTTTTTGGATTATGTATTTCATACTATTTTTAGTATTTATTGCCAAGTGGATAATTCTAAATGAAAACAGAATGGTTATTTTGTTATTATTAGTTTGCAAAATTTTACAAGGCAGTCAGGAAGCCTTTGCTTCAGTCACCTAATAAGAAGAGACTAGCATGGAGAAGAGGGCACAAAAACTGGACAGAAGAACAATTCATTTGATGCACATATTATTGTGCAGTATTAACAAAAGAACCATTCTATTTTCCTTTATCTAAGCTAATATCTGAGTTTAGAATTTTTTTATAAGAGGTCGAAGAATGCATGCCTTAAAATGAATCCGACAAGAGAATAGAATAATAAAAACAAAAAGACAAACTAGAAAATGTATATCAATCTAACAGGTTTCATTTTGCTTAAATCTTCTTCAGTTGGTTGGTTGTTTTGTTTTATGGCATGTCAACCTCGGTGGGTCATTTATTGCCAACTAAAGTTTTTTATTGCTGGTAATACCTTTTTCTTTCAACAATTTATTGTTGTTTTTATATCAGTTTTTTGTGTCTAGTAATACTTTTTTCTTTTCGAGTATCAAGATTCATTGGGATTTGTTATTAAGGACAGGATCCCCAAATCCTACCCTTGTTATATAAACCATAACTGGAGGGAAGGGACGGATTAATACCTTTCCCGGGGGTACCAGTGCTTAAGTGAATGCAGGGTATTCAACTGGAATTCGAACTCGGCTCACTGATTTCTCTTTCCGAGCCGATATCCACTGCATCACAACACTTACAGCACCTTGTATTCCCAAGCGGTCACCCATCTAAATACTGACCAGGCTCAACGTTGCTTAACTTCGGTGATCGAGCGAGAACCGGTGTATTCAACGTGATATGGCCGTTAGCCTAAATCTTCTTCAGAGACCAAGAGAAAATTTTTAAATTACAAAAGACAAAATGCTTCTATGTTGTGATTTACAGTCGGTTCTTATTGTTCAGGTATGGGTCACGTGTATTAAAGCAATATATAATTTTTAAATGTATGTGCGTGGACTATTTTGGATGGTAAATGTATAATTATTTATTGCTTTAATAAATTTAAAATCATTGGGATTGTGGTGTTACCGACCCAGCAAAAGCGAGGACCAGATGTTTGCACACTCACGACCAAAAAGCAAATGATCAAAAGTCGTCGGTGCGCAGCTGGATTCGCGCAGATGTTCAGGTTGAAAACTAAAAATTAATTAATTATATTCCTGTTCCCGATCCTACGCGAATTTTATTTATCGGCCAATGGGAAGCCCAGAATCAAATACGGATGTGAATTCCCAAATGATCTGCTGCGATTCAAAAAGAAGATATAAAAAGCCGATATAGAAAGTATCGCCAGACAGACCGAAGCCGAAACAGACAGACCAAGCCTCGAGAGAGACGAATGTAATTCGTAGCTCCCTTGACCGAAGTCAAGCGGCTTACAATGTTCGCCTCCCTGAACTCTTTCCTCTCATCTTCGCTATCTCAAAACTACTTACTGACCTAAGGAGCGAATACATCAAAGACATTCCTTACTTACAACGCTCCCACATTCCTAAGCATTAATTCTCTTTTCAGCATTTTATTGCCATGAACATTTTAACGTCCGTTGGACCTATACTTCAAGTATTACTTTAATTGTAAAAACCTTAATTGATATGTGTATATATAAAATGTTATTTTTCAACTCAATTTGCTTTTCTTGATTTTACGACTTATAGGGGGCTGTCTACAACGAGGCAAAATTCCGTTAAGCTGCAACAACATAATACTACCCTTCACTAGAACGGACTCCCCACTATAAACTGGAAAAAATGGATAACCACTACAGTATGTGTAGAATCGACCTCACTTTTTGGCGTTCATACTTCGTTTGAAAAAAAAAAGTTTGGGATTTTTATTTATTTATTTATTCTGTTATGCTCCCGACTCGCTTCCCAAGCCCACCCTCGGGTCATTCCTCACTACTAGATATATCTTTCACCTCTGCGCCTGTCGCCTGTCAAGTCTCGCAGTTTTGCCCTCTCGGCAACTCCGACCACGCTGTAGTCTCTCTCAGTATGTCTTTCCAATCTCACTCCCCCCAGGAGCCCCCTACCTATAGGACCTCCTACCTCTACCAAAAAGCTGACTGGGATGCCTTTCGCGATTTCCTCTGCGACGTCCCTTGGGGAAAAGTGTTCGACCTATCAGTTGATGACTGTGCCTCTGAGGTCTCGTCATGGGTGAAAGCTGGCATTGATGCCTTCATACCCACCAGGAAGTATTGCTTAAAACATCATTCCTCTCCGTGGTTCTCTCCGGCCTGCTCAGCCGCCATTGCCCACAGGAACCATTACTTCCGTCTATTCTGGAGACAGTCAACTGATCACAATAGGCGCCTGTTCATATCTGCTCGCAATGAGTGCAAGAGAACCCTAAATGACGCCAAACGGTTGTTTGCTGAGAGAATGCAACAGCACATAGTTGGCCGCAAGTTCGGCTCCAAGGACTATTGGAGGATTTGTAAACGAGTGTTCAACAATAGGAATCCTCAATACCTCCTTTAATCCATGGATTTGGGGTTCTCACGTCATCTGCGGACAAAGCTTTGTGCTTTGCCCACAGATTCTCATCCAACTCCACATTCGACTCGTCCGGAGTACACCCACCCGACTTCCCTATTAGAACTGAGGCCAAACTGCACGACGTATATATTACCCCGACAGTAGTATCCAGAGTAATTTCAAAACTCGACCCCCATAAGGCGTGTGGAGACGATGGAATCCCGGTGATAGTCCTTAAGAGGTGTGCTGCTGAACTTTCCCCTGTCCTCTCTAAACTATTTAACTATTGCCTTTCAGCTTCCTGCTTTCCTGCATGCTGGAAGTTCTATTCAGTCGTTCCTGTATTTAAGAATTGTGGTGAACCCTCGGACCCATCCAACTATCGCCCTATCAGTCTTCTACCGATATTCAGGAAAGTATTCGAGGCTATAATCAATGCTGAAATAGTTCATCATCTCACCGCCCACAAACTCTTCTCCGACAGGCAATATGGATTCCGCTTTGCCAGGTCCACAGCCGACCTGCTAACAACCGTAACGAAGTACATGCTACAGGCCCTTGATGAGTCTGACGAGGCTCGCGCGGTTGCTCTGGACATCTCCAAGGCTTTCGACGGGGTTTGGCACTCTGGCCTCCTATGCAAACTACGCGGTTATGGTATTACCAGTCGCCTACTTGACCTAATCCAATCTTTCTTAAATAACCGCAAAATGAAGGTCGTTCTGAATGGGCGTGCCTCTTCGTCCTACAGCACGAATGCTGGTGTCCCACAGGGCTCTATCCTGGGCCCGACGCTCTTCCTTATTTTCATCAACGACCTCCCAGATGAGATCGAGTCCCAAGTAGGCATCTACGCAGATGACACTACAATATACTCCCGCACCAGTAAGAAACCTGTCGTGGCGGACAGACATAATCTCGCTGCTGATCTTGAACGGGATCTACACTCTGTGATGAACTGGAGCAAGAAGTGGCTTGTCAACTTCAAAGCTGTTGTCTGTCAACCATTACAGGCAACCTCTCCTGCCTCCCATAAGCATGGACCAAGCGATTCTCCCGGAGAGTAATACACTACGCCTCCTCGGCCTTACCCTGTCCTCACACCTCAAATGGAAGCACTATATTGAATCCATTGCAAAATCTACTGCTAAGAAGGTTGGTTCACTATGTCGATCCAGGATGTTTTTCCACCTGAATCCATCCTGCATATATACAAGTCAACCATCCGTCCGTGCATGGAGTACTGCTGCCATTTATGGTCAGGTGCCCCTGCCGTTCTCCTCAGTGTTCTTGACAAGCTCCAAAGGAGAGTCTGTAATGTGATAGGTACTGATCTGGCGACTCGACTGCAGCCACTTTCCCATCGTCGAAATGTGGCCTCCCTCTGTCTGTTCTATAAATACTTTCATGGCTTCTGCTCGGATGAGCTTAAGTCACTGATGCCTCCTCAACAGGTGTTTACCCGTGCAACCAGACTGGCAACTGGGTCCCACCCATTCACAGTCAGGTTAGCCAAATGCAGACGACAATTCTACTCCTGCAGCTTCTTCTCTCGCACTTCCCGCTTGTGGAACTCGCTCCCTTATTCTTGTTTTCCTGATGGCTACAACTTCCAGAAATTTATAATCTTACAATAGTGCAGAAAATCGATAATATATATATATATATATATAAAAGGCAAGATGTTTGTGTGTCTGTTTATCTGCCTGTATATCTGTATTTTTTTCAGCCCTTTTATTTTAGTTTTTGCTTCGGGTTTGGCTCGAAGTAGGTATAATTGTAATTCTTAGTCTCAGCCATGATACCATTTACTCAGAGGACTTATTTAGCCTTCAAAATTCAGTTTACGACGAAAAAAACTTATTTGATATCGATACCAGGAAATCAAAATTTGACTTACATCCATTCATTTTTCTTTCAGTCTACGGTTTCGCTTTAACTGGAAACAACTATTGCTTTTTAGTTTTTTGTGCCAACGTCCAAAGAGTCTGAGCTCCATGTTCATGGATTAGTTTTAAAGCTTTCATTACACCCGAGCAACACTGGGCTATACTGCTAGTATATATATACATATATATATATATATATATATATATATATATATATATATATATACACACACACACACTAGGTGCGATTGATAAATTGTCGCAATTATTTTATTATTTTAAATATTCTTTAGGCTGAGTCTGAGCTCCAGGACCATGGATTAGTTTTAAAGCTTTCATTACACCCGAGCAACGCCGGGTTATACTAACAGTATAAATGTATATTGTTATTCATTTTTTTTATCTAAAAATATATTGCTGGCATCTTCAACATAAAAATACTTTTATAGCTTTTTGTTTTTGCGTAGGGGTTCACTATTTTTATAGATAGGAACAACAGCAATTAAGAGGTGGTTTCACGCTTTCTCAAATTCTCCAATCTAATAATCAAAGGCCTTGCTGCCGGATGTAGTTTATCGTTATACCCAGGACTAACGATAGAAATAAAAGTACTCTGAAATTTTGAACACTGCTAAAACATTATATTATTGATAAAATAGAATTCATTGTTAGGGCTGTAAACCTTATTCTCATCTGTTTTTTCATTTTCCTATTTGTATATTTCTGACTTAAAATTTTTAACATAATTACGAATTCAGAAACACCTTCCAAAAACTTTCAATAGATATCAAATCCTTCATTCCTCCCTTAATTAATAAATTCGGCACCTGTGGACGAGGCCGTGTGCTTTGCTCGTAGATTCTCATCAAACTCCACATTTGACTCGACAGGATTACCCGCATTCGACTCCCCTCTTAGAATTGAGGCTCGACTGAAAGATGTTTACATAACTCCGTCTCTGGTATCTAAGATAAGGCGAGCGTAGGGGATGTCATTGTCCTGAAGTGTCCACCTGAACTCTCCTCTTTTGTCTCTAAACTCTGTAATTACTACCTTTCTGCCCCCTGTTTTCCTGCATGCTGGAAGTCCTCTTCTGTGGTTCTTGTATTTAAGCACTCAAGGGAACCCTCTGACCCATCAAATTATCACCCTATGTGCGTTGTGGTGCATTGGATATCGGCTCGGAACGAGAAATCGGGGAGCTGAGTTCGAATTCCAGCTGAATTCATTGCATTCACTTACGCGCAATTACCCTTGGGAAAGGTATTAATCCGTCTATTCCTTCCAGTTATGGGTTAAATAACAGGACGGATTGGGTTCTATAGCCTTGGTCGGCAACCAGTCTACCGCAGAAAGCAATGCAACCTACTGTGGGATAATCTTCTGCCCAGTCAGTCATGTTTCTTTCGAGACATGATCGCCCAAGCGTGTATCACGTATGGCACATAACTAACTGACTTTTCGCGGCTATGATCACTGCTGAGATAGTTCAACATCTTACTGCCCATAAACTGTTCTCAGACAGACAGTCTGGATTTCGCTTTGCCAGGTCTACTGCCGATATGCTAATGACCATCACGAAATACATATACCAAGCCCTCGATAAGTTTGGCGAGGCTCGTTCTGTTGCCCTGGATATCTCCAAGGCTTTTGATAGGGATTTGCACGCTGGCCTCCTGTGCAAGCTTCAGGGCCATGGTATCACTGAACGCTTGTTTGATCTGATTCAATCATTTTTATCTAACCGCATAATGAATGTAGTCTTGAATGGGCATGCCTCCACATCCTACCGCACGAATGTTGGTGTTCCCCAGGGCTCTATCCTATACCCGACACTCTTTCTAATCTTCATAAATGATCTCCCAGACGTGATAAAATCCAAAGTAGGTACCACCATTTACTCCAGCATCAGTAAGACATCTGGCGAGGTAGTCAAACATAACCTCGCTGCTGATCTCGAGAAGAACCTCCACTCAGTGGTGGATTTGAGTAAGAAGTAGCTCGTAAATTTCAATACTTCTATAAACAAAAACCCCGATTTGTCAACTATCACAGGCAATCTCTTCTGCCACTCATAAGCATGGACCAAGTAAGTCTCCCCGAAAGCAATACACTGCAGCTTCTCGGCCTTACTCTTTCTTCCAACCTCAAGTGGAATCATGACATTGAATTAATAGCTAAATCCACTGCTAGGAAATTTGGGTCATTGTGTAAGGCCAAGAATTCTTTTCACCTGAATCCATCTTTCACATATACAAATCAACCATTCGACCGTGCATGGAATACTGTTGCCATATCTGGTCATGCACCCCTGCTGTTCGTCTTAGTGTTCTCGACAGGCTCCAAAAGCGAATCTGTAATGCGATTGGTCCCGACCTGGCAGCTCGACTCCAGCCACTTTTTCACCGGCGGGGTGTGGCTCCCCTGGCTTCTGGTTCCCCCCCCCCACAAGAATTTACTCTGGAATCCAGACTGGCATCGAGGTGCCACCCCTTTACAGTTAGATCAACCAAATGCAGGCGACAATTCTACTCCCCCAGCTTTTGTTCTAGTGTTTCCCGCCCGTGGAACTCCCTTCCATATTCTTGCTTTCCTGACGGCTACAACCTCCAAGAATTTAAATGCAGAGCCAATTCCCATCTCTTATCCACTTAACTCTAGCCCTTTCCACATCACCCCGTGTATCTTCTTCTTTTCCTTTCTCTTTACCTTCGTAACTGTCTTCACTCCTGTGTTCACATCCTTCTCTTTCACCCTCATGTAGCTGGTTCGTCTTTATCTTCATTCTTTTCCTGTCTAAAACTCTCTCTTATGCAGCTCCCTGCACATCAGGTACCGCCTTGCTTGGGGTGAAATGATTAAAAAAAAAAGAAAAAGATGTCGCTATTTGTAAAACATTAACATCGAAAATTTTCAAATGTTTTTATTTGCGGCTGCATGACTTCCGATGCCTTCCAGTAAAAGGCAGTTGTAAAATTGTCGATGGACATAATGTATTTTAGCAACGTCTTTACTACCTTACCTCAGTTATGGTAGATACATATCTGCCAACCAGAACGTCTTTTAGCGACATCAGATAAACATTTTTTTAAGGATTTGAACGCATCTTCACAGTCCACTTGGACTCATTTATCGACGTCAGATAGAACAAAGATTGTTGCCGAATGTTTCCATTAAAAATGTCTTTTTGTATGCGTTGATTCATAAAACTTGTTAACTTTCAGAAGGAAATCTATCCAATATTTAAAAATTAATATATCCTCTTCACCCTTTCAAAACAATAATTTGTAGCATTTTTCAGTGAAGACAAATTTAGGTAGCCGAGGTCGAATCCCAGTTGAATTTATTGCATTCACTTACGCACAAATACCCTTGGGAAAGGTATTAATTCGTTTCTTCTCTCCAGCTATGGGTTAAATAACAGGACAGGTTGGGTTCTTGTCTGGTAACCAGTCTACCGCAGAAAGCAACGGCAACCTAGTGCGGGATAATCTTCTGCCCAGTCATTCATGTCTCTTTCGAGACATGATCGTCCAAAGCGTGTATCACGTATGGCACTTAACTGACTGACTGATATAGGTGTCATTTTGTTTCAATACCATTCTCTATCTTTGCAGCGGCTTTATGATTCCTTCCTCCCAGAACATGGGGAGGATGGAATCATTGTAAGTGATTTTTATAGGTTTCCAAAGAATTAAAGTCTTTCCTATTAAGAGAATTTTACATGGATTGAATTATCTTGTAAACTGAAGGTGATTATGACGCGTGTGATGGAATATTTCATTCAAGTTAGTTGGTCAGTTGGTTGGTTGAGTTTTTTAACTGCATATCAGAGCCTTTACTGCCTCAATTTAGTTTTCTTGGGCCTTGAAGTAATAAAAATATGTTATTCTGCTTTCACAGTTGAATACATGTAAGATGATACTCAGCTTTTGTGTATTTAAAAGTTTTTGTTGTTATGATTACTAGAGGCGATTATATGAGTTTATGTTTTAGAATACAGATTTTCTTTTAATCATTTCACCCCAAGCAAGTCATTCCACTGCCACTATTGCGCAGGGGGTTACATAGGGGAAGGTGATGAGAGAGTGATTAGATATAGGAAATGTCAGAAGGAGGATGATAGACGGGTAAGAATGTACATAGGAAGAGTGTTTGAGAAAGTGGGTGCGAGTTAGTGTGTTAGGAGGTGTCTATTGACCTTACATTTAAACACCTTGAGATTGTAGCTGTCGGGGAAGCAAATATGTAGAAGGGAATTCCACGGGCGGGAAGTGCGAGAAAAGAAGCTGTTGGGATAGAAATTGCGGTTAAATCTTATCGGTTTCACTGTAAAAGGGTGTGACCTAGTTGCTCATCTAGTATTTGGTGCAAATTCGTACCTAGGAGACACCAGTGATCTAAGTTCATCGGAGCAGAAGCCGTGAAAGTATTGATAGAAGAGGCACAGGGAAGCCACATCACGCCGGTGAGAGAGTGACTGCAGCCGGTCTGCCAAGTCGGTATCGATTACATTACAGATTCTCCGTTGTATTTTGTCAAGAAGAAATTGTAGAATATTATTAGCATTAATGTCATGAAAGTCTATTTACGTTGGTTGTTTAGGTGATTCATTTCGTTTAGAGGCATATAAGCTATTATGGGTTATTTAATCTAAATAATTTGAACACAATTTTATGGCTATAAATATAATACGGCTGCAATATATTTTGAAAGCAATTGTATGCATTCAACTAAATAAAATGTATTGTTGATCATTTTATTATATGCATTATTGGTCTTTTTTTTTTTTGTATTTGTCTATATTTCCATACAGTTCACTTTGGAAAAAGAGAGTCACAACAAACTGGCATTCCTAGATGTGCTAATAACTCGAACAGAGGTGAGGTTCAAGACATTCGTATATTACAAGACAGCATTCACCTGACAATACCTCAACTTCAATTCCCGCTACACATACAATTATAAAAAAAGGGATCGTCCGCTGCTTTCAACATCGAGCAAAAGTCATAATCGTCAACCCAGAGTCATACGAACAGGAAATGGTCAGTATAAGCAGTACCCTACAACGAAACAATTATCCAGGGTACATGACAACAGCTCCAACATACATGGAAGGAAGGGTGCATGAGGATAACAACTCCCAGAAAACAGCCTCGATCTGTCTACCCTACGTAAAGTAGTTGTCGGAGAAAATACTAAGGATCTGTGGTCCATATAACATCAGGACGATCTTCTGAAGTGGTTCTACATCTTCGGTAAATTTCCCGACTAAGACCCCGAACAGAGAAGAACATGACTAGGGACTGTGTGTATGCCATTCCATGTTGTTGTGGAAAAAATATAAAGGAGAGACAGGCCGCCCCCTTAAGGTAAGGCTACAAGAACATCGCAAGTCCGTAACACGAGGGGAGACAGAAACATCAGGCGTTGCTGACCACATAATGAGGGAGAAAGGGGATCACCGCCCTCTATGGGATGAAGTTGAAATGATAGATAGAAAACGCATAGAGAATAGAAATGAACACAGTGTGGAAACCAATAATACGGAGTGCCAGAGAAAATAATTAGTGTCAAAAATTGCAAAATGAGCTCTGGTAAAAATACTAGAGAAAACCATTAACATCAAAAATACTATAGAAAACCATTAACATTAAAAAATTGCAATATAAACTCTGCTAAAAAAAAAAAAAAGGTTACTGGACTTGAGGTTTATAAGTCCCAAAAATTCAGTTGTTCTTCTCCTGGACACATGACCCAGTGGATATAGACATTGGTTAATTCTTGTGACTTGATCCAAAGAGTTGTGAGTTCAATACCAGGCTACAGCAGTGATGAACAAGTAACTTGCATAGTTAGAGGGAGATAACTCATGACTTTCAATCGTGGCATTACTACTACGCAAAGAATGAGAATGATATACCCCACTGGTTGTAATAAAGTGTTCGGTTCGAATTTCCTAGAAGAAGACCGGTGCGTACATCAGTCGAAACGTCATACAAATGGCATCAAAGATGAGATCAATAGTCCCGATAATGTAATCTTTTTTGGTATTTTACAATTGAAATATATTCTTATACTTTCACAGAGTTTTTCTTTGGGGATTTCATCTTTACCAATAAGCTGGAATCCTAACAGGTGCTACTACACCGGGTCAGGGTAGATCTGGGATCAACAGCAATTAAGACGTGGTTCCACACATCTCAAAACTTTCAATTTCCCAAAAAGAGGCTTTAGCTGCCGGGAGTAGTTTAGCGTAATACCCAGAACCTTCTCATTTAACTTCTACCAATTCGTGCCCGACTTGCAGAAGGCCGTTTTCAGAAAAGACGACACACTTTCGATTAGCAAATTCCAGACGTTTATCGTCGATTACTGCCTTTAAACGTTTCAGTCAATCAATTACGTGCTATACGTGATACACACTTGGGCGATCATGTCTGTTTCGATTCTTGACTTACGGGGCAGAAGATTTTCCTGTAGTAGGCTGCCAATCTGTATTCGACTCTACCTTTTCTTTGAGCAACATTGGTGACTTGGAAAGAGGAGACATGCTGCATGGGCGACTACCCATCTCTCATAAAATCCTACCCAGGCCTGAAGAGGACACTCCAACGTCGCCTCATCGCGATGGCAAAACACGGTAAGCAACAGTCTACCGAAAGTCCTTCTGTACGGAGAGC